>CM075821.1:29576316-29831795 GCA_037975025.1 Excoecaria agallocha | reverse complement strand
CAAAATAACTTCATGCCAAGAGCTTATATCAAACACTCATCCATCAATATTCATAAATACAGTCAAACCGCAGTTTAGTCTTTTACCTTAATTAACTAAGTATATACATGCCAAAATATAATTCAGACTAATAAAAAAATCTTCTCTTTCGATCTGAATCTACCTTGTACTATGCTCTCGTAACACTTCAAAACCTGCACGCAGTAAACACTACTTGCTGAGCACTAGATATGCCCAGTGGTGACTACTAATCTAAGAATTTTCCAAAATAAATCATAATTTCGTAATTTATGCTACTAGTATTCTTATTTCATTTATTATTTTCTTATTATTCAGTCAACACTAGTTTTATTATTAACTCATATTTTTGGGTAATCACTGTTCTTTGGTTTTCAAACTTTCAACTTTACTTTTACACTAGCCTCTTAGGCGAAACGATATCATATTTACTTTTACTTTTACGTTATTCTTTACGATAACTTTTACTTTTATCATTACTATCGTCTTATCTTTTAGCCACAATAATTTAATTATCATTTCATTTAGCGATGTGTATTGGTACTTGTGTCTTTAATAGTATCAAAATAAACCATTTTTAATTCTTGATTTACTGTTTAATTATTCAGTCTGTATTCTAATTACACTTCTCGCTATTTATTCTTTTACTTTACTTTAACTTTTAACTAATAAATACCTCACTATTTAAAGGCTTTTAAGCTTTATTGCAAAGTGATATAGCTATTTTGGGACACTTTGCAGTCAAATTCTCTTTCCTTCTTCTATACATTTACTTATGTTCAAATATTTGCTTTAAAATTTATTTCTTTGATTTTTTTCTTCATTGAACAATTATGTGCCTTTTTATCGTTTTACTTTTCATTTAACTTTTTTTTCAGAAGTACATTACTTAAACATTAAGTTTCACTTAATGTTATTATCATCACTTTTTAACTTAAATAGAAAATTACTATTATTTTCCAAACTTGTCACTTTTTCCACTAGTAATTGTTACAGAAAATATCAATTAATTAAATTTATCTTTTTCATGTAAAACAAAATGCATTTTTAAAACCTTTTTCTTATTAATTATATTTTTCAAAAACCTTTACAGATTTATTTCAACTTTGCGTTTTCTTTCAAATGAATCATTTTTCATTATAACTTTTATATTCAATTCATTTAAACAATACTGATTTATTCATTTCGATGTGCCCCTAGTGCAATATAATAGGATTCTAAAAAAGATTCTCAGGACTGGACCTAAAGGTCCCACTGAACAGATAAAAAAATGATCTCGAAAGATCAAGTCTCACAGAGTAGAAAACAAATACACTTTCACTTTTACTGAAACTATGGAGATCAAAGATCCCACCCATAGCAAAGCAAGTCGCCATGACTTGCACCGTGGTACAAATGTGTCCCTATAACTAGCCAATTATATCCCAAACAAGAATAATAATATATATTTATCGCTAATGGCAAAATAATCAATTGTATTTGCAATCATTTTTAAACATTTAAAAATCTTTAATTTCTTTTTTTATTTACTGATACACTATATTCTGATCAAATGCACTCTTTTGTGCCTTTGACTATTCAATAACTTTTTATCTTTTTGTTCACTTTATCTTTTTCAGTCACTTTTGAATTATTATTCGATAATTCACTCAGATATTTAGATTTTTCAGTCTTTTATATAAATTATGAATTATGACCTTATAATTCACAATTTTATTTTATTCTTCTCTGTCCAACTTTTTAATTATTCGATAAGCCGACTTTTATTTTGTCAGTGAATTATTTTATAGTCATTCAGTTTTTTAATACTTTTTATTGACTAATTTATTTTGAGAAATTAGTTACGCATTTATTTTGCCACTTTTTACGCAATTAGGAATTCTATTAAGATAATTCATTATTTTATGCCTCGAAAATGCATTGTAACGCCTCAGATCGCCGCTGGTAGATATTGTCCGCTTTGAGAATTGACGTCCACATGTCTACTTTTGAGAACATGCCGGATCCGCCCCCTCACGGTTTTGCTCTTGAGGTTACCCCCAAAACGCGTCTACCAGGGAGAGGTATCCACATGCTTATAAGGCATGCTTCGTTCTTCACTCCAACCGATGTGGGATATCACCATCCACCCCCCTTAAGGCCCAGCGTCCTTGCTGGCACACCGATCCGACACCGACTCTGATACCAATTGTAACAGCCCCAGATTGCCGCTGGTAGATATTGTCCACTTTGGGAATCGACGTCCACATGTCTACTTTTGAGAACATGTCGGATCCGCCCCCTCACGGTTTTGCTCTTGAGGTTACCCCCAAAACGCGTCTACCAGGGAGAGCTATCCACATGCTTATAAGGCATGTTTCGTTCTCCACTCCAACCGATGTGGGATATCACCATCACTAAATGTAACACCCTATATCCGGTCAGTCAAAGACTTGGATACAGGATGTCACACACGGGCTTAGATTTCTTTAATGCGGGTCAAAACAAACCACTGTTTAAAAAAAATATAATCATTTATCAAATTACTATTCATTTTTCTGTAAAAATTTTGGCAGAATCTCCCCTAAAATTCATGAAAACCTCCTGAAAAGAAAGTATCTAAAACACTTCTATCCAAATCTATTCTATCATCTGACCTCCATTCAAACCCCAATACGCATAATCATTACCCTTCCTCCGATAATTTATGAGTCAAATTAACAGAATCAAACACATCCCACTTAACTACGATATTCTTACTTTAATTTACAATAATAATATTTATAAATATTTACATGATATTTAGGCCTCCAAAAATACAATGTACATGCCAAGTATCTTACAGATAAAAAGAAATAAATGGAGCATCCACCTCAAAATCTTGTAACCCTTCTGATGTGACTCAAGTTATGTTGTAAATCCACTTCACTACCTTCAAACCTACGCGCGGAAATAAAACCACACGCTAAGCATTTTGCTTAGTGGTGTTCAAGCAATTCTATTTTTTCACTCGATAGAATATTAAATTAAAATACGCTTAAAATTTTACAAATCATCATAACACAAAAGTTATCACTTATTTCAAAATATAAAAACAATAGATCCATCATAGGTTATTTAAACTTTTATAACTCACAAACCTATCAAACATAAATATCTATTTTACTTTTAACAAATAGGACACAAATCCATTTACAGGGAATTTAGGCAATATAAAAGCAATGAATTCAACATATGGAATTCAAACTTATATAACTTACATAAATTATCAAATATGAATATGTTTATTTACTTTTAACAGAAAAGTCATAATTCCTTTGCAAGAGATTTAGACATATATAATTCACTTATAAATTAAAGTTTAATTAATATTATGGTCCAAAGAAGTAACTAATCAATTACTTTTAGTTAAAAGTCTCAATTAGTTTAAATAAACATTTAATATTTATGTTAAGTACTTGTCCCCAGTAAAAATCCAACGGAATTGCACCGAGCTGGATAAACGGGATTTAAATACAAAATCGAATCCTCAGGGTATCGACGTCCGAGGTTACCCGATATTCGCCCCCCTCAGGTATCGACGTCCGGGGTTACTCAGTATTCGCCCCCTTAAGGTCTTCATACAATCTATTTAATGATATACATTTATTATAATTTAAATATTTACATTTATATATACATACATATGTGGACTGAGCTCTCGGAGCCATTCAGCACACGACTCCATTTAATAAAATCCACCGGAAGAGCTCTCGGAGCCATTCAATCCTGTAATTGAATTACAACGCAGTACGACTAATGTCCCTAATTGGCATGCCAACCTTATCCTATTGCCCCAATTCCTGTCTAGCTTTACTAAGGGCAAATATCATTAAATTCACATTTCGTTTTTCCATATCATCCGGTCTCACTTTATAGCTCTTACTTGTTATCAGATTATATCATAATTATCCTCATTCACGTTCTTCTAAAGTTTAAAGATAAGCATATGTATACACACGTTTCCACCGAGACATTTTGAAACAACCATAAAAACAATTACAGTGAATTTCAACAACTCACTAATTAAAGTCAATCAAGTATATCATAAAATGAAATACATTAAATCATAGACAAAACCGAATCATGATTTAAAAGATTTAAATTCAGTTTCATAAATGTATTCCTCCCATTACTCATGACAAATAAATTATTTGTCAGTTCCGTTGTGATAATGTTCATAATGTAAGTAAGATGACAGTTTGCAATTCAACCCATACTACTCAAATTAAGGAATTCGTACAACTTATTTAGCAACCCCTAATAGTTACTTAGGACATTTGATTTTTATAAAGTTTAAATACATCCCTCTTAAAATCATAACTTATATATTATAAGTTAAATAACAAATTTACGGATCAAACTCTTATGATTTAAGTAAATCGTTTTATATTACCCATTTAACACTTATACATGTATTTATAACATCAATTCATACAAATCTTGCTCTATATACAGAAATTCATTACTTGCATAATATGCAATTCATCCTATATTTGATAACTCAATAGTTAATTCATAAAATATTTATGTATATATATATAACCATGAGTGTGTGTATATATATATATATATATATATATATATATATATATATATATTCATTATTCTAACAAAATAATATATACTTTTCTAATGTCCACATTTCTTTTAGTCATGGTTTTACTTTAATTCATAAAACATCTAAATCACTCATTTAACAAATTGATCATAGCAACCTTTAATTATTTATCACTCTCTTTTCGAACATAAACCATATTTTAGCAACATCTTTTTCTTCAAAAAACTAAGAAGCATAATGATTGTACATCACCATTATAACCCAATTAAGACTATATTATAAATATTTTAAGGTTATACCTTGTTATACGAATTAAAATATATACCTATTAACCTTTAGATTCATACTTAAACATATACATAATTCCTATTTAGCCTAAAATTTGATGTTTAACATCCAATTAATTATTTGTAACACTAATACTATCAAATAAAAATTCTCAATCAAACACTTTAAACTAACACACATACTAAATACTTAGGAAAAATAAATTTGCTTGAACACATACTTGCTTGATGATCTCTTCTCAAAATTCCAGCCTTTAGGACATTAATTCACCATCACTTTCCTTCCCTTTCTCTACTTTCTTCATCCATTCCATTTCTTCTTTCTACAAAAACTCACATTCCACAAGAAATTTTCGACAATTCATTTACCAATTCATGATCTGTAGCAAAATTCTAACAATTATTTGGCTGAAAATTTATCTAACCACCATGAATTTCATTTTTCCCCAATTAATCAAAACCCTAGATTTAATATTACATTATCTATACCTCACATTTCTCACTATAAATTAATAATTAGGAGTAAAGAAAAAGCTTACCCAACCAAAGAGAGAGAAAAAGCAACACAAGAAGAAGGTTGGGTGGAGGAGAAGCCCAACAGTGCTGCTGTCACGCCAAGAAGAAGAAGAGAAAAGAAGAAGGAGGAGGAGGAGGAGGAGGAGGCGGCTGGCTGCGACGGCGAGGAGCGGCGACGGTGGCTGTTGCGGTGGTCGGATCGAGAAGGGGAAGGGAGAGGGAAGGGTGTCGGGCTGGTGGTTTTGGGACAAAGAGGAACTAATTGGTTCCTTAAAGAAGAAGAGAAAGGGAGAGGCCAAAACGACGTCGTTTTGGCCAACATCCTCTTCAAGTCCCCCAACTTTACACTATTTGCAAATTAACCCCAAAACTTCTTCTTTTATGCAATAAAACTCAAAACTCAACTATAATTAAACCCAAATTATTTTATATTTATTTAATTATCAAATTTACATGTTATTCGGGTCAATTTATTTATTATTCGAATAATTTAAAAATCGGGGCGTTACATGCATAATTTGACTTTTTCTATAGAATTACTTATTTCAAACACATAATTACAATTTTGCCATTATAAGCTCATTTTAGTTCTTTAAACTAATCAATTGGCACACTTAATATTTCTATACACTTAAATTATCATTTATAAACAAAATTACATTTTTAGTTCCTATTGACAATAAAATTCATTTTCTCAATAATTTAGCTATTATCTGACTATTTTATTTTTACTTAAAAAATTTTCACTTGATTTACTTGCTTTTTCCACTTTTGAAAAAATTTATCATTTTACCCCTAAACTTTCTTTTCTTTCTTTTCATTGTCTTTTCATTTATTTATCAATTTATTTCTATCACTTTCCCTCATTTTATGAATTATTTACCAATAATTCATTATTCTTATTATTTTCATGACTTAATATTGATTTCGAAAAATTCAGCAGTTGATTTTTTACTTTTTTTCGTTGACATTAATTTAATTTCATATTAATTCATCACTTTAGTCAATTTTATACAATTATGCATTAATATTTCAATTATTTTCATTATACATATTAACATTAAATTCTAAATAAAATCACAATAATTTCAATAAATGCCAATAAATTTTATTTAAACATTATTTATTAGCTATTGTCATTTTTCATAAAAATAGTCATTCAATTCACTATAAATCACAATTTTCATTATATACATACACTATGTATAACCTTAACAACTCCCAAATAATTTTCAAATATTCTCTAAAAATTCATAGACATTTATTATCATGTCTACTATTATTTTAAGCTATCACAAATTTATTTTTTTGCATTTTTCTCATTATTTTCTCTACCTATCATTTTCGGCCACCAACATTTTTCATCTTAAAAATTTTCTTTCTTTCATTAAATCCTTCATTTCATGTTCTTTCATGCTTAACTTAATTTATCCTAACATAATTTCATTAATTAACAACTTTAAAAATTTTCAACCTAATTACATCAAAGGAATTAATTCAAATTAAAAGGGAAATCAAAGGATTTTGTAGTCACTTATAATTTTTCCTTGCTTAGGGGTGCCAAACACCTCTTTTCTTTTGCTCTGCCCTTTCAAACTTTTCTTCCTCCTTCACCATCAACCATGGCCGGCCCATCAAGCCTTCCAAACCTTAATTTTTTATCCTCAAATGAAAAATCCAAGCTCATAATTAGCTTCTACACCTCAAAAACTATAAGAAAATACCAAAAAATCAATTAAAATCACTTAATTTCTTAAGTTCTATCTTACCTCTTTTTCTTTCTTCACTTAATTTCTTGTCTTCTCTTACCCAAATCACTTGCTTAAGGCCACTAGGATGACCTAGAGAGAGAGAGAACTTCATCTTATGTGTTGGAGTTTACGGGAGATTTGGAGTGAAAGAAGAAGAAATCACAGAGAGAGAGAAGAATAAGGTGGTTCGGCCACCATAAGAGGGAGAAGAAGCTGGAGAATTCTAGAGCAAATCTCCAGATTTTTAGCTCTATATATACCCTCTTGATGGACTAAAATTGGGCTTAAATGAGTGGACTTTGTCTACTTAAACATTAAGGCCCAATTTAGGTCAGTTAAGGCCCAATCCAATTTTTCTCTCTTTCTTACTTCAAATTATTTCAAAAATAATTTCATTATTCTTAAAACATCGAAAATAGCTAGAACGCAAATTTTTGGCTCAATCGGAGTCCGTTATTTGTCCGATTCAAACTTATCGGTCCGATTCAATAACTGCCGGTGTCATCGAAAAATTCAATTCTCATTACCAAAATATTTTACATACAAATTCATGTAGGCACGCAAAATCTGACAATATTTGGAGTTCGTTTATTATTTTTAATTATTTATGCAAAATCAAGTCTGCTTCCCTACTAGGGAAATGACTCGCTACCTTTTTCGTATTTTTGACTTTTGGAGGTCTATTTGACCTCAATTTCAGTTCAAATTTCAACCCTGAGTTCACTATGACCATGACTTTTCAACGGTCTAATAAAATATTTTTGACTTTCGGGCCCGAAAAATACTATTCACTGCCGAAAAAGTACTATTCACGGCTGACCCGGTATTGAGACCATTACATTTTCAGTCTAGGTGTCATCTTATGTGTGCACACGTAGGTGGTCAACTGATTATTTTTGGTCAATGAGATGACACCGTTAACTCAGAGGGAACATTGCACATTTTTCCAAACATGTGGGAAAACATTACACGCAAGTGAATTTTAGGGACAACAGTGCTCTTTTTGGAAAACTTTAGGGGCAAAATTGGTGAGTGATCCAAACGAGATCGATACAATGTACCAAAACGAGGTCAAGGCTATATACCGAAATTGGGTCAAACATTTGGCAGCTGCAATATACATTTATAGGTATGTCTATCTATCCACAATCCAGGCACAGACGTAGGCAACTATAATTTTTTACTTTAACTTCTTTACCTTTCTCTTTCCCGTCTTATATGTCTTTAACTCGATTGCATAAACATATCTAGAAGCATGGAATAATATACATGTTCTCATATATATATATATATATATATATATATATATATATATATATAGAGAGAGAGAGAGAGAGAGAGAGAGAGAGAGAGAGAGTCTAGCTACACCTTTTCCTCATGTATAGAATTAATAATTAGATTTAACAATCCTCTAAATCAATTATGTACATATAAACATATTAATGGATCATGGGTCGTGAGCTCATATTTTCCTTTTATGATTGTAAATATTTTATTTATCCTTGCATCATTACATTAGAACATTCACATATCAATGAATGTTCAAGCGCATGTGTTATCATTTATACTTTCGTATTTTAGTACATTAGCATATATCCATAAGGTTAGTATGAAAGTTTTATAAGGACGTAATTAATTCATTCACATATTTATACATGCCTTTGCATGTTCAAATGTATATATCCTCATTTGTAATTCGGATAATCTAGTTGCTTTAGTATACATGTGTTCATGTACAAGTATCCTTTATAATCATAATAGCATAGCTTTAAACATCGATGCATAATCACAAGCTTATAAACACTCATGTAAGTTCATATTCCCTAATTATAACATCTTTAGTCATGTATATTCATTTCCATCATTAAATGATGCGTTCATAATGATTACATCTATATAGAAACTATTATATATACGCATAAATGCATGTATATCTGTATGATTTATCCTAATCATTCTTATGTTTGAACATATTACATCATATCTAATTCATCACAATGCCTATTTACACTTACACAAACATTTATAACTAACCATAATAGTGTAATTTAGTCATAAGTATATATACATTCTCAAGAACATAAATATCCATACACATGTATATATCACCTAATTGAAGTATAATAAATCATGCATATTCATATGTGCACTTGTGTGTGCGTTCATATATGCATCTTCAAGCACACATGATATATTTATGTCTTCTTTACATTTTTATACTCCATATACATTTCATGCTACCTATTTTCTCTTAATTTCATGTTTAAGACATTTTAATTAGGTTCAAGAATGTTTAGATAGGTTTTGGTGGTGTTCTAAATGCTTAAAACTCAATTTAATTACATGTAAGTAGTGTCTCGATGGGGGCAAGTTTTAACCCTACCAAGTTGATCAATTTTGCTTCGTTAAAAGCACATATCTCGGTTGGATTAAAAGGGATCTTGGTTGGGTTGGCTAGGGAACTCGTTTAGGTTAATTGGTAACCCTATCAAGATGTTTGGTTCTGCTTAATTTAGAGGTTAGTGTCTCGATTTGGTTGGAAAGTAACCTTACCAAGTTGATTTAGTAGCTATTCTGCCTAACTTTACAACTAATTTTAGACATAGCAAATGAATTATTTGGGTAAAATGGACTTTTACAAAGTTGTTCCTCTATATTTCTAGTTTTTAAAACATTAAGAATTATTCCATTTGAGCATGTAAAGCTTTAGATATGCATTAAACAATACAAACTGCTCCCAATGACAAGATAACAGACATAATTGGGGTTCAAGTCAATTTTTGATCATCTTACAGGGGAAACCAGACTTCAACCTCTTCATATGAAATATAAGTATATGAGTATAGTTTCTAACCCAACTAGAATAATTTAATTTGCAGCTCTATAACTCAAGTTATAGGCAAAACAGTATGACTAGGTCCAATAAATCTGAGGACACATTCTTACTATCTCAATGAAATTCTTAAAAATCTGGCTCTTATGCACCAGGTAGCCCTATATTCATATTTTCACTTTACAAACACATCCAATACATCCTCATAATGCAGTATTCAATAGAAAGCACGTATACAAAATGCAAAGTTCCCGTACCTTAGTGGTAATATCCCTTCTTCAAGCTTTTTTCACATCTTTTTCCTTGTCTTTGCTTCCCTCCCCACCCCCTCCCCCCTTCTTAAAAATACTAACCACTAAATTCTCTCATTTCTCTAAGCTGAAGTTGGATTTTTGGGAATTATTTAGGGGTTAGTTGTGGGTTATTATGGGAGAAGGAATGGCTGCCTTTTTTTTTTTTTATCTTTAGGTGGTCGGCCATCCTTCCCTTTTATCCCCTTAGATTTTCTACTTCTTTCAAGAGATCTTTAGAGATACACATGTCATAACTCTATTAGCCCATTTGTTGACTTTAGAAGAATTACATCTTACTCCCTCTTTTCTTCCTTAATTCCCTAATTTCCAACTTAATTATTTTAGTTCTCACATTTGGCATATGACTTATGATTCAAATTTCAATTAAGTCCTCATTTCACATCTTTCTAAATATACACGTTTCAAATTGCCATTTTGCCCTTAACTTTTAAATTAATTTCATTCGAGTCCTTTCCTACACTTCCAATATTTATGTCCTTATATTATCTCACCATACATCCCCAAACATACTCAATTACTGCTAGGATGTATGTTAGGGTCTTACAAATATAATTTTTAAATCTATAAAATAGTTTTTTAAAAAATAGATAATAAAAATTTAAAATAGTTTTTGAAAATAAAAAAAACTAAAAACCTACTTTACCGTACACACCCTAAATTATTTGCTTAATTGTTAATTTATCTACTAATATATATTAATGTTTCAAGAAATTTGTACACTTTTTTTAAAAAATTGTTGTATAAAAATTGTAATTATAATTAATTTTTTTCTAAATTAGTAACATTAAAAATTTAATTTTGCATATTTTTTAATTTTTTTAAAAAATAATACAGTATACTATTGTGTATCAAATACAGTATAAAATATTACAGACTAACACAGTTTTATAACAAAAAATGTATATTATAATACAAGTTAATATTGTATAGATTAATATTATACATATTAATACTATATAAGTTAACATTATAGAGATTAATAAAATACAACGAGCTAAAGGTGCAATTGTCATAGTACTTGCAAGCAAACCTAACAAACAAATCGGGTCAGACGGATTCAAATTCAGGTCACTTCGAATTAATTTTTTTGTTTTTGAATTTTCATTTCATAATTTTTTTGGTTATTTTCAAGTTGAGTTACTTATTTTTTTGGTGGATTTTAGATCTAGTCTTAGATCACGGTTAAAACTGAGAATTAAACTGAAAACCATAAGTTATTTGATATATTTAATTCAATTTTTAGTTTAACTAGTTTGATTTTGACTTTTTCAATTTTTTTATTTAAAATACATAATTGATATCATATATAATTCATTATATTAGTCACTTTGACTTATTTGATATCTTGGATCAATTTTAACCATTGGTCAAATTTGGTTAAATATATCATTATTTACTATAAAAATCATGATCCGGATTTTAAATTTAGTTTTGAGCACCTAAAAAGTTAACTTTTTTTTTTTGCTTCAAATTCCATTTCGGATTTGTCTCAAATAGCACTATTCATTACCTAAAAAATATTATTCTTGTTTCAGGGGGCAGTATTCATTTTTTAGAACTATTCACGGTTCGTAATATATTATTCACAAAATTTTTGGGATGTTATGTTTTTTTCAGATTTGAGATATTATAATTTAATGAGAAACAAAAAACATGGCTAGACAGTTAAGGCCATATAAGATGATGAATAATAAGGCGACCACTATAGTAATGAAAAATTATGGCATGCAGGGAAAAAAGATCCTAAAAAAATATACAAAATAGAAATAATGAAATAAATATATTGTGTAAAATAGAAATTTTATTATTTTTAATAAATTGTGTAATGTTAATATATAATCATAGTTAAAAATGAAATTAACCCAATTTTAGAGCTAAATCGGGTTGTTTTCCATAATTAAATAAATAAAATAGATTTATAAAAAATAAATAAATAAAAAGGTGTTCACATGCCGTTGCAGCTGCAGGGTTCAGCAAGGGTTTTCCTGAAAACACGCTGACACGGCTTTTCTTTGCGCGCGATTTCTCTGTCTCTCTCCTTCCCATTGCTTCAATGTTTAAGGTTTGAATCCTCAAGTCCAAACTTTGTCGTTTCCAGTCTTATCCCAGACTTATCCCTGACTTCATGATGCTAACTGCAAACGGTTTGTTTCGGTTTCCTCATTTCCTGTAAGAATTGGAAAACTCAAGCATCATTTCGCTCTTTATCCGCTTACTCTTAGCTTTGATTTTGCTTCGAAATATAGAAATTGAATTGGGTTTCATTCCTTTTTACCTTATTTTCTTTTTGTCTTAATTTTTCTTTGCTATTTATTGGATTGGATTGATTGCAGTATCTTTATCATTAACCAAGAAATGACCTAAGAGTCATATTGATCACGCTTTTACCATCACCAATGCATCGGTGCCTTGCCATCTTCACCCGCAAGATCTTAACTGATTCCAATTTTATTACGACCTTCAGCACTAGCACTACCTTTTTATACTCTCACGCCAGTCCCTTAAACCCTAGGACTAATGGGTTTGCTTTATTTCGTTTATTGTCATTTACTCCCACTCACCGACGGGCTCCCGATCCTGATGATCCGTCCACCCTGATGAAGGAAGATGGTGTCTCAATTTGCTCCCAAATGTGGACTGAAAATTTCCGTGAACCTGACAGAACAGTGAACAATTTGACCTCTTATTTGCGTAGATTTGAATTGTGGGTACTAGCTTATCAAAAAGTGTGTGCTGATGAAATGGGAGCTTATATGCCCCGTAGTTCTATACAAAGGTCCGCATTGGAGGACTTGTTGGCACTTAGAAATGCAGTTCTTGATGACAAATTTAAGTGGGGTGCTGCGCTGCACTTTTTTATCAAATCTCCGAAGGATAAGACTGATTACGAGTCTTTGTCAAAGAGAAAAATTAAGGCAATTTTGACAACCACACAACCTGCACCATTTCAGGATAAGATTGTTCAGGAGGTGCTATTTATGATTTTGGAGCCAATATATGAATCGCGATTTTCACAAAAGTCATTTGCATTTAGGCCCGGTAGGAGTGCACATACTGCATTGAGGGTGATTAGGCGGAGTTTTGCTGGGTATTTGTGGTACGTAAAAGGGGATTTGAGTACAGTTTTAGATGGCATGAAGGTGGGGTTGGTGATAAGTGCTTTGATGAGGGATGTGAGGGACAAGAAAATAATTGATTTGGTGAAGGCAGCGTTGACTACTCCTGTAATCACAAGTAGTGTGGAAGAGCCAAAAAAGAAGAAAAAAAGGAAGTATCAAAAAAAGAGGGTGTTGGCAGATGATGAGCCAAAGCCAGATCCATATTGGTTAGAAACCTTCTTTGGCTTTGCACCCGAGGAGGCGACCAAAGTTCCTTCTTGGGGACATTGTGGGTTGCTTAGCCCCCTTTTGGTTAATGTCTGCCTTGATGAGTTGGATCAATGGATGGAGGGTAAGATCAAGGAGTTCTACCGTCCTTCAAAGAGTGATGTCATATGGAATAGTCCAGAAGGGGAAGCTGAACATGGAAATACATCTTGGCCAGAATTTGTGCCAACAAGTGGCCCAGACAAGACAAGGAAAATGGATTATATAAGATACGGAGGTCACATTTTGATTGGTGTTAGGGGACCTCGGGCAGATGCTGCTACATTGAGGAAGCAATTGATTGAGTTTGTTGATCAAAAGTACTTGCTTAAGCTTGATAATGAGAGTCTCCCCATTGAACATATAACAAAGGGTATAATGTTTCTTGATCATGTTCTTTGCCGAAGGGTTGTCTATCCTACTCTTCGGTACACTGCCACTGGTGGGAAGATCGTCAGTGAGAAAGGTGTTGGCACCCTTTTGTCTGTCACGGCAAGCTTGAAACAATGCATTAAGCAGTTCAGGAAGTTGAATTTTCTAAAGGGAGACAGGGATCCGGATCCTCAACCTTGCTTTAGAATGTTCCATGCTACTCAAGCTCACACCAATGCTCAAATGAACAAGTTTTTGTCAACTATGGTTGAGTGGTATAGGTATGCTGACAATCGGAAGAAAATTGTGAACTTCTGTTCTTACATTCTAAGGGGTTCGCTTGCCAAGCTTTATGCTGCAAAATACAAGCTTCGTTCACGTGCAAAGGTTTATAAGATTGGTTCCCGGAATTTGAGTCGTCCTTTGAAAGAGAAGAAAGGATCATCACCTGAATACCACAATTTGCTAAGGATGGGCCTTGTTGAGTCAATTGATGGGCTTCAATACACCAGAATGTCTCTTGTACCTGAGACTGATTATACCCCTTTTCCAAGTAATTGGAAACCTGATCACGAGAAGGCGTTGCTTGAATATATAAGGCTAGAAAATCCATTAACTCTGGAGGAGCAACGGTTTTGCATTAGGGAACAGGGTCTGGTTTCACCTCAGGATTACATTTCGATGCTTGTTTGGAACTATAAGAGAAATGCTATTGTGATGGATCAGATTTCCCTCATAAAAAGTGGCGGGAGTAACTTGGGAAAAGAGCAACAATTGCTGCTAAGCACTACCAGCGAGAACTATGATCGTCAAAATAAAGAAGATGAGGAACATGAAGAAGGGATTCACGAGGCACAACTGTAAGATATAAATTTTGTACTTTGTGCTTGAGAAAATTTTCTTTTTCTTTTAGTGGATTTCATGCTGATTTGCAGAAGCAAAGCACAATGAATTGCTATTGCAATAGACGAAACACCCTTATCATTGTGGAACTGCAGTCTTGTATGAATTCAAATATGGTTATTCAATTTTAAGTTCAGAAGACTACATTTGTCTTTTACTTTTTATTGACGGAGTTTTTTTAGCATCTTTTCTGCATCAATTCAAATATGGTTATACAACTTAAAATTCAGAAGACTCTATTTGTCTTTTACTTTTTATTGACGAAGTATTTTTTAGCATCTTTTCTGCATCATAGCAATCCACTTAGAGTTAAACCTTGTGTTTCTAAGCTGCTAGGTAAAATCGGCCATGGCAAAGTGTATGCATTTCTTCCCACTTCAGTCTATATAAACTATCCGTGTTAGCTTTTTGCATCCGCGTATAAACTCCCAATGTCTTTTTGGAGTCCTTTTCTTTTAGAGATAAGCTTTGCTAGAAAAGTTGTCAGTTAGAATGATTGAAGTTGAGGTGGCTTCAGTTACAGTCAGTAATAGGTTTGGAGTGAGCTTTGGATGGTTGCTCTTTAGTAGGGATCTAATTATCAATAGATATTTTGCATTTTTTGTTGTGCCTGCATCACCAACTGACATTTCCAGGAAGAAGACTGTTATGCCATTAATATGTGCAGTTCACTGGATTAATCTTTGTGTATGCAGAGCTGAATTTTCATTTTGTTTGTTTTTAAATTCTTTAAATCCTTATGATATAAACAGAGCTTTCGAAAAAACTTGATTTTGTAGCATTAACATGGAGATCTCTGCTATTTGATCTTTATATAAAAGTTATTGATGCAAGTTATTCGTGATTTTCTAATTTTCTTCTAGTTTGCCAGAGTCGCTGTTATACTTTCGCCCTACAGCCATCAGTTCTCTTTTTGCTTCTTGTTTGTGAAACATCTGGGGAATTGATTTTTGTTTTTTGTTTCAACATTTGGATTACTTACCATATCCTATACAACTTCATAAAAATTTGGACACAAGTAGAGCACTTAACAGTTAAATTCAGTACATTTTTAGGCATAAAACTGTATTTATAAATAGACGCTGAAGTGCATGTATCCTGAAATGTTACATTGGAGCAAGAAGAATAGGGTGGGATGGAGATATTTAGAATAAATTTCGACTTCTGGGATCAAGGAAGTTCGTTCTGTCTACTTGTCCACTCTTTTTGACCTGTGGCGATAAATTTATTGGAGATCTAGCTCCTGGCTGTTAGAAAGGAAGCCTACCAAAGAGGGATTTTTTTTTTTAATTGCTCAGTTGTTCTGGTATTTTCATAAAATTGATCATTCATGGCTGGCATCGTCTTATGAGATGCCTCTCAAGGTTGGTTTTGAGGACTTTCTTTTTTTTACTCGTATTTTCTATATACGAGATTCAATTTTCTAAAACTTACTATAGCTTGTGTTTGATTAGTTGAAAATTTTATATGTTTAAGAGATTTGCTTTGTCTTAAATAAAATGAGTTTTCTCGTGAGCAGATTAAACTAGTTTGTTTTACATCTTATATGTGAAATATATATACAATCCTTTGACAGTGGCAGATTCGACCAAAATTCATGTTTTCTCTTGAAGTTATGGTTGTTGGTACGTATCTATTAATTAATTGATTCTTTTTATGAACTTGCATTTGATACTCCTAATCTATTGTCCTTTTTCTTATCTCGCTTATTTGCAGTAGTCTCATTTATTCTACTTTTCTTTTATTTTACATGTTCTGATGTTCTGACTTTTTTTTTTTCATCAGATGATGTTAAGTCTAATTACTTTTGCTTTCTCTTATGCAGCAGCTAGATGTTTTCACAGTGCTTGCTGTGTATTGCTAGCTATTTGTTACTCATATCTCTGACTCTATATTGTCATGCTTTTGAAAGTTCATGTTTCGTGTCTCATTTTGTTTCATTGACGCACATAATGTACAATGTTATTGTTCAACAGGTAGACATAAAATGCAGAGAAATTGAGACTAGGAGACGGTTGGAAACGAGAATTATGTGTAACTCTATGTTGAACACTAGTAGTTTGCTCTTTTAATGCTAACAGATTGTTTGATAATGGATATAGCTATGCAGAATGACAATGCATAATTTCTGCTACAACTCTTTCCAGTAGCTTGCTCTGTGCTTCAAGAATGCAAGTCAACATCTAATCCCCTAACATATCATCAATTATTTTCTGTTTAAAAATGAAAATTGCAGTTTCCTGAACTCATACAGTATAAGTGGTGGGTACGTCCCTCTTTATTCTGGTAGGCAACTCTTTTGGGAATATTATTCTATGACAGAGATGGCAATGGCAACGGATGGCAATATTTTCTCACTCTGCTATCGTCCCATTGCCACTTTTCTCCTTAAAATCTACCACTTTTTTCCATTCTTCATCTAGAACTAAACCCAGTCTTATTCTTGACAGGTGGTGGACTCCTATACCTTCCTGTTTGCACTTATTCTTTGCTATGAGCTTCTCATTCCATTCCTTAATTCACAGAAGCTCCCCCTTAGTCCTTACTACCTAATCCTTCCTTCTGGAGTGAATGCAGATTCTGATAATCTGTTAGGGTTAGAACCTAACTGAAAATTCTGGTTGTACTGGATAACTGTGAGCAGGTCAGGTCGAGACAGAGTTAGTAGTTGCCACTCTTTGCAATGTAGAATAAGATGAATTGGCATAAGTCTTCCCCATTTTATGGATCAATCTATTGATTTTTAGAGAATGAGTTCGTTGGCAGCATTTGTTTATTGCGTGCCAAGTAGTCAATGCATGGCTTTCAGTGTTACACATTATAGTGCCACCACCAGCACATTCTAATGTAGGCAATGCAATAATCATAAAAGCACACAATCATACAAGCAATGCATTACACATTAGTCCCACCAAATTCTAATGCAAGCAGTGCAGTAATCATAGAATCCCACAATCAGACAAGGTAGACCTTTCTGCATAAAGTTAGATATCCGCGTGGCCCACGGGCTTGGACATGTTTTTTAGTGTGTATGCTCAGGCCAGCCCAAACTTGATTAAAAGCCAATTAGGTTTTGCATCTAAACAGCTGACCCGCCCGAGCTTGTAATTTTATTTATACAGTTATAGTAAAATAAAATTTTATACATTTATTGACCTCTTAAAATCATTTAATGGTATAATTTTTACAATTTTGTATAATGTAACAACTTCTTGTCCTGTGACCGGCCTGCATTTGGTCTGCTTTTTATTTATTCAGGTTTGAGTCGAAAAAATATTAAAATTCCAATTAGGCCAGTTCGAACTAAACCCATAGCCAGGTTTAATACAAGACTGAGCACAATCTGAGAATTTTTTGAGAACCGATTTCAAAATTTCTAATTCAAGTAGGCACAGTTGTGTTATGTAGATTAAATTTTAAGTTGAAAAAGACTTAAATAAATTTTAAAAGATTACTTTTTTTTTTGACAGTTTTCAAAGATAGTTACTTAATTAAAATTCTAACAGTAAGTTAAAGAAGCCTGAGCTGTTTTGGAACAGTTAACTTGATCGTAAATCTTTTAACAATTACTATAAAATGAAATCATTACTATTTTTATGACAGTCGAGTCTTTCTTCATAGTGAGTTTCACTCATCCTGAAATTAGGAGTGTGCAGAACCGAACCGAAATCGAAAATTAAATCGAACCGAATTGAATTTGGTCTATTTAATTCGATTTTTTTGATTTTCGATTCGTTCAGTTCTTAATCGAAATAAAAATTCGATTTTATTGATTCGGTTCTTGAAATTAAAAAACTAAAAGAACCGAACCGATTGATGTTTTTATATATATATACTTTTTAGTATTAATGTTTCTGATGACATAAATTGGATTGATGGTTTTGGAAACAAACAAAACTTTCTAAGGTCCTAGGTTCGAATCTCATGGCTATTAGGTTTTTCTCCAATTCGATCTCACAGCATGGGTCATGGCTATTAGGAGTGCGTTTATTTACAGAAAATAGTTTTCTGTTTTCTATTTTCTTAGAAAATTGGAATATTTATTTTCTATAGAAAATTTAGAAAACGTGTTTATTTTTCAACAAATAAAAAACTGCAGTGTTTATTTTTTTGTATATATATATATATATATATATATATATATATATATATATATATGTATGTGCATACTTACATATGTATATGTATATGCATATGTATGTGAATATATGCACATACATACACATGTATTTATGCATACATACATATGTACATGTATGTGTATATATGTACATACATATATATACATATCCATATGTATACATATGTATGTATGTATGTACATACAAGCACATACAGATATATTTATATAAATATGTATGTATATGTATGTGCATATGTATATATGTATATGTAGGTGTATTCATAAATACATATTTATGTGTATATGTATATAGATACATACATGTATGCATGCGTGTATGTATATGCATATGTATGTGTGTATATATATATATATATACATATGCATTTGTATGTGTATGTGTGTATATATATATATATGTATGCATGTACTACATATACATATACATGCACATGCATATATTTATGTATGTATGCACATACAAAAACTTATATATGCATGTATATGTATATGTATATGTTTGTATGTATGTACATATATATATATACATATATGTGTGTATTAATATTATTTAAAAAATTTGAAAAACATCTTTTATTAGTTTTTCAATTTTTTCTTTATTTTGGAAAACTGAAAAATTCATTTTCTGTTTTCTATTTTAAAAAACTGACGAAAATAAACATGATCTCCATTTTTTGTTTTCTGTAGAAAATTTTTCTGGAAAACTGGAGTAGTTTTCTGTAAGTAAACAGGCCCTAGGTTTTTCTTTGGAGAAGAGTTGACTATTGACTGTTGAATTTTCCTTTTATGATTTTTAAGAAAAATTTATTTTAGATTAATTGAATAATGAGTTCAAATTTAATTTAAACATTTTATTATGTGATAATTTATCTTTCCTTTATAACTTTTATTTATTTATTTATGTGACAAGATGTTATTGGTTTAATTGGTTTCATTAACAATTTCATGAATTAAATATAAATAATGCTTTTTCTAAAATATTATCTCGAAGCCCATTAATTGTAAGATTTAGATTTAATCAATATGTAGGACCTGTTTTTTTCTAATAAAATAAAATAAAAAAAATTAGTAACAATTTTTCGTTTATATATAGTCCGGATAAATTCATGAATTAAACAAATAAAATAATTGTCTAAATAGGCAAGAATTTTCCACAATTTACATAACTTTTTTTTTAAGAAATTTAAATAATTTATTCAATGTTTATGTAATATTGACACATATTTAAACAAAAATCTCTCACTACTTACTCTTGTTCACCATCAAATCAAACGTATCCTTTTCAGACAATTATATGTATGATTTTACTCATGAACCAAGATAACAGCAAAATATCACGTTAATATAATTGAATTAGAGAGTGGGTGCATGAATAAAATCAGAAATAGATAGTCTAAAATTCGTTACTGATAGTTTCTTCAGTTATGGTTTCAAGAACAGGCTGCCACTTTGAACAAGCACTGCTAATAATATTGTTTCCATTTATTTTGAATAATATTTTAAATTCAATTTTTATATCGTATTCGTATACGAAATTCAATTACACATCCGATCATATCTGAATACTTATTTAAATATGATATTTTCAATACGTTAAAATTATTATAAAAAATATAGATTTAGCAATAAATGAGGTGCATATTTAATTTCTAAAAAAAACTGCATTTTATAAGTATTAATTAATGCTTGACATTTTTATAGTAAGAAATCTTTTATTATCATGTCATATATATTAAGACATAAATTCTAATAAATTATTGATTTAGATGGCCAAGAAATGGCGTAAACGTGTAGTCACGGCTTTGATTTTGTTCTTAAAATTATATTCCATGGGGAGGAGAATATTTTACTTAATTAAATTAATTTTTTTAACAGTTTATAACTAATTAAGGGCTGCTTATTCTCAAAAATAAATAAATAAATAATTAAGGCTGCGGAATTTGGAGTCAATAAAGGAGACTTTGTTTATCAGTTTACTAATCCACCCATTTTTCTTTCTTCTATTGAATAATGTGGAAGACGTTATTACAACATTTAATTTATAGATCCATATAGATTAAAAGCCTAATTAAACATAAGTCTATGTTAGTTCAGAACCGATTGAATCGAACCAAATCGATCGAAATTATTTCGATTCATTCGGTTCTTGATTCTACATAATTTGATTTCGGGTCAGTTCCTATATTTCTTAAAGTTCGGTTTTTGATTCAATCGGTTCGATCCAAAAACGAATCGAACCGATCAAATGCTCACCCCTACCTGAAATTGTCATTTTCATTGTAATTTTAAAAAAGCTTAAAATTATATCTTAAAACAAGGAAAAAGTAGATTTCAAAATCTCAAAACGCAAAAAAGAAAATCCAACTCTGAGTACTGCATTTGAAACATCATAGCTTCAAGAACAAACTTTTGAGGTGATAAAAGAAAATGACTTGTGAGATGAGCATTGTTGGGTATCAGATAGGAGTGTGATCTTTTGGGGCCAGCAACTCTCTGTTTGATTCACTAATCGAATCCAATTAATCGGAATTGAAATATTAAAAATTTAGTAAATGAAATCGAATCAAAATGTTATGAACAACGAATTGAAATTAAACTAGAACTTTTGATTGGCTCGATTTGATTATATTATTAATTGAATTTTAAATTATATAATAAAAGAATTAAAATTGTAAAAAATTACAAATCATAAATCTAAAATATAAACATCAAACTGAAAAAAAATATAAATCCAAATTAAAGAATAAAAAATGAAATATTTACATTTACACAAACACAGTATAGTATTACCTATTAAGTACGTGCAAAACGACGTAATTTAGATGTATTATTCGATCAGTTCGGTTATTCTACAATTTTTATCTTGAAATTTTAAAATTGAAAACGAATTAAAAAATCAAGCCAAATTAAAAAATTAATCAGTCTGATTTAATTTTAACCTAAGTTTGCTCACCCTAATCATTTCACTCTTTTTTTTTTCTTAAATAACTTTATATAAATAGGTATATTATGATTCGATTCGTGTAAGTTGCCTCCGCATAATATAACTACTTGAAATTTGAAAGGATCAAAGAGAGAGAAAAAGATAACTGACCAATTTCAACAAATTCAAATACACTTTGCTGACACAAATATCCCTCCACTTCCAGGCACAGCAGCCCCACTTCTCCATCCACATTTACAAACAAACAGCGAAAATAGCTCTGCTCCTTCTCCTCCTCTACTTCCTCTTTGTCTCTGTCACCGCTTCATGCCTTTTTCTCCTTTCCATTTCAATTTCAAATTCAAATTTAGTAAAAGATTACTCTACAAGTAAAATGGCAACCATGGAGACCTTGATCGCCCTCGTTAACCGAATACAGAAAGCCTGTACACGTCTCGGTGACCATGGCGGTGCCGATACTCCTTCTTTGCCTACTCTCTGGGAGGCTCTTCCTTCTGTTGCCGTCGTTGGTGGTCAGGTCCTCTCTCTCTTTGTCTCTGCATTTCAACTGAATATCTACGGTTGTCTTACGATGGCGGCGTGTTAAACGCGAATTTCATTCTTGTTGGTCTTTGCATATTAATAGTGAGATTTAATTAAATTATGATTGGATTTTGTTTGCTGAGAATGTAGAGTTCTGGAAAATCATCGGTGCTGGAGAGCATTGTGGGGCGAGATTTTCTTCCAAGGGGATCAGGTAAGGATTCTCCACACCCGATTGTTTGTATGTGTTTGGTTTCCGAGTATAAAAATATATTACTAAAAGCATTTAATTGTGTTCAAAGGACATTGCAGCGCTGAATGTACTTGGAGTTCTGAAGTTGTAGCCCCACTTTACCTTCGTTCTGTCAATAATAATAATAATAATAATAATAATAATAATAATAATAATAATAATAATAATAATAATAATAATAATTGTTGTTGTCGTTGTTTGTGCTGCTGTGCATGTTCTTTTACCGTCGATTTTGGGGACCACCGTTCGCCAACCTTTTTCTAAACAAAGGAGAATAATAAAAACTGAAATCTTTTGTAGAAAACAAGTTATTGAAATCTACTTTTGTAGCCTTTCCATTTTGACTGTTGGGAGAGATTTACTTGACTCAAAACAGAAATTTTTCTATCCATTTTTTTTATATTCCAAATTTAATTTAATAATGTTAATAATATTTATTCAAATTGATTGTTTCTTGACATTGAAAATAATGTGGTAATTATAGATCAATAAAAGTGTAAAATCTATAGGAGAGATTTTGTAACTGGAAAGGAAAGAAACTTGTAAAAGAAAGAAAATAGAGAATAATAAAATCTTAGACAATTATGCTTTTCATTTTTTTTATGGTATTATACTTTTCCATATACATTGTCATGTCAGCATAAAAAATTTTCCCAAGATCGAACTTTAATGTATATAATATAAAGATAATAACAGTAACCAAACAGCAGTCTTCTATTCTGTTTCTTTAGGTGTTAAAAACAAATGAAAAGAAAGTGATGGGCCTTGTATCTTAATTGTGAATAATTTACTGATGCAAACCGAGAGGAAAATACAAAAACCAAAAAACAATAATTTTGACTTTTTTTTCCCCCCGCTTTTATAGTTAAAGTTTCCTATTGTCATATAAAATTGTCCATGATTCATCATCTATAATTTTCTTCAATTTTCAGGTATTGTGACCAGGCGTCCGTTGGTGCTGCAACTGCACAAGCTAGAATCAGGCGCACAGGAGTATGCAGAGTTTCTCCACTTGCCTAAGAGAAGATTCACTGACTTCTGTATGCGATTTATCCAGCAACTATAAGCAATTTGCTTATCATTAATTAAATTATGCAATTATTATAAAGCGTTAATTTGATGGTGAAGCATTTGGATGGAAGAATTTGAAATTCAAGGTTTTATTTGAGAATTGGCTGTAATTATAAACTTCCAAATCAAGTCACAAAATGGGGAAAAACTTTTGATATGATGACTAGTGAGAGTTTGCATGTGAAGTTACTCCTAATTAGTAGGCACTTCAAATCAAATAAGTTAAAATCATCATAAATGTACTGTCTTCATCAACGAATCTATGCAATCAAATTAGTGCATGCATTTGATAAACATTTAGAACTAATATCTATCATGTCTTAATCCTTTCATTTCAAATGCTTACTCATCTGAATAAAATGCCCAGATAATATGGCATGTTTTGTCATCCCTGTGCTTTACCTTTTGGTTGCAGTGCTGATTATTTACAGTAATTAGATTACCATGAGCAATTTGGGAATTGTAAATATTGCTGCTACAGTTGATGTTACCTAAAATGTTTCTTTGCAACATGAATATTAGAACATTTAAATCTTTCATTCCTGGTAAAGTTAATCAGTAAATATTCCTCATGATTACGTTAATTTGATTCTTAAGAAAAGAATACAAGGCAATAACAAAAAAATATTGATTTTTTCTTTTGACAGGAATTGACATTTTCTGCTTTTTATATTCTCTCAAAACCTTGGTTTTATTGGCAAGCTAAAATCATAGAGCCTTATTGCTAGTGTCAACGTAGCTAGGCCATAGAAGAGAGATACTTTAGCTGAACCTTATTTTATTCAACAGACTGTCATTTCCTTCCCTTTTGTTGTGATTTTGTAAAGTTTTCTGTGCTTGCTACATTAATGCCCCATTACAAATGCCATTCTAAATGAAATTATAGTTCTTACATTTTAGGCACTAATAAAGCTTGCAAATTTAAATTTTTCGGATCTTGTCCTAGTTGTCATACTCTTCTGATAGTTTATTGATACTTTTTATCTTTTTCATGATGTACTTAGTTTTATCAGATAACTAAAATCCTATCACCTTATGAACCTTATTTGTTTTTTCTCATTGTGTTTGCATCTGGAGATGCATAAGAAAAGTTCATTGACAGCTTTTTGATTCTTATGCAGCTATGATCCGAAAGGAAATTCAAGATGAAACTGACAAAGAAACTGGCAAGTCAAAAAAGATTTCTCCTGTTCCTATTCATCTTGGTATCTACTCTCCAAATGGTAAAAGTCCCAACAAGGAATCCAAGCCTTTGTCATATATTGTGCATATTTATTTTGGCTGCTTCCTTATAAAGTCATAATATTCACTTTTATTTTTATCTCCAGTTGTCAACTTGACATTAATAGATTTGCCTGGCCTAACAAAGGTTGCTGTAGGTATGCAAACCCAGTCTGCTTCCAAGTTATCGTTCATGTTTTCCTTTTGACATGGATGTACTATTATTACTATTTTCTTACCATGGTTGTTGAATATTGAGTTGGAGATCTATGTTATTTTCAGAGGGCCAGCCAGAGAGTATTGTTAAGGACATTGAAAATGTGGTGCACTCATATGTTGAGAAGGTAAAAAGAAGATGAATTTTTAACTTTATGTATCATAGAAATTGATTATAAGTATGCTATTTTTCACTGTTTAAGAACTTCCTTTGCACCTGTAGTAGCAATTTGATTCATCTTATTATCTAACTCCAATGGTAGAACTGTGCTGCTGGCATGCCACATCTGTATTTGGACATTTCCCTGAATAGGCAAATTGTTGCTGTCATTGAAATTTGCTAGAGTTCTGGACATTTTTTTCTTGAATTTTTACAAATTTTTCCCCTCTTTATTTTTAAAATAGTTATCATTGTGACTGCAGCCACATTGTCTTATTCTGGCCATAACCCTAGCCAATCAAGATATAGCAACATCTGATGCTATCAAAATTTCAAGAGAAGTTGATCCGACTGGTATTGTTATCCTTTAAAGTTTCCATTTATTAGCTCAATCCAATTAAATGTGTTTCATCTGATGCTATCTTTTCGATCCTAGGTGAGAGGACATTTGGTGTGTTGACAAAGCTTGACTTGATGGATAAGGGAACAAATGCTTTGGAAGTAAGCTTTCTTAGAATCTTAGCTAGATTGCAGATTGCTGCTTAGATGCTAGTAGTTAATGCATTTCCATCAATAGAACTTAAATAGAGCATATTAAGGCATTCTGATATATTTTGCAGCTAAATTCAAATCTAACTAAACACTTTTATGTTATTTGTTACATTTCTCTATGCATCCGTAATTTATGAACTCTCTCTCTCTCTCTCATGTTTACTTTTATCAGTGTATATATGTCTAGCTGATTTCTTTCCTTGTATATACGTTTAGCTGATTTTTAGGCTAATATTTCTTAGTTTCCTTTCCTTAATCTTTCCTTTTTTGGTCTCTAACCTCTTGTATATATTCTGAGATTTTATTGAATGAAAGGGAGCTTTTCCATTGCAAATATTGTTATGGTATCAGAGCCTATTCGGCTGTTTTGAACGTTTTTCTTGAGGCAGTAACTTCTGGATTTTGGTTTTTCTTTGGGTCACTGTTCTTTGTGTCTGTCGGGATCTCACCGCCCATCAGGAAGGTAGCGCAGGGTCTTTTCCGGCCTGTTCCCAAAGTCCGGTGACCGGGTGTTGAGCGAGTGTACCTCACGCGCCGTCTGAAGCTCTCGGTGTACTGTTCACGCGCAGGCACGTGGTGGCGCGTGGAGGCACGTGCGGCGGCCGTTTCTTCTCCGTTTTCTTCTCCGACGTCGCAATCCTCTTTCCGGTGGTTCTACGGTGTTGATTTGGCTGTCCGACTTGGTTAGGAGGGTGGACCGTGCTTCTACTTCTGGTTTGGTTAGGGTTCTTGTTTCTGATTTTGCTCCTGTAACTTGCAATTGATTTGGTTCCTGCTTCTGGTTTTGGTTTGTCATCTTATACGTATTTTGGTTGCTGTTTTTTGGTTTTGGTTGGTTAACCTAGCAATTTTTCTTGGGTCAGTCATTTATTTTGCTTTCACAATATGTCCTCTTCCGAGATTTTGGGTATTAGATTCACAGGAAAGAATTATGCTGCATGGGAGTTTCAGTTTAGAATGTTCTTGAAGGGAAAGGAGCTTTGGGGACACATTGACGGGTCTTCAACTGCTCCAGCAGATGGGACAAGACGAAATGATTGGGAGACAAAAGATGCCAGGGTTGCTTCTTGGATTATTGGTTCTATTGAAGCTCATATGGTGAATAATTTGCGTTCCTTTACTACTGCCAAAGAGATGTGGGATTATCTTCGGAGAATATACCATCAAGATAATACAGCTCGTCGGTTTCAATTAGAACTTGAGCTTAGCAACTTTAGTCAAGGTAATCTTTCTATTGAGCAGTATTATTCTGGATTTCTGAATTTATGGAGCGAGTATTCTGGTATTATTTATGCAAAGGTTCCTAGAGATGTATTAACCAGTCTTCAAGCGATTCATGAAGACAGTCGGCGTGATCAGTTCTTGATGAAATTAAGGCCAGAATTTGAAGTTACTCGAGCTGGATTGCTGAATAGAAATCCGGTTCCATCATTGGATGTGTGCTTTGGTGAATTATTGCGTGAGGAGCAGAGGTTGGCTACACAGGCTGTTATTGGTGCATCTAGGGAGTTATCTGAAATTGTCAATGTTGCTTATACTGCTCAAGGAAAGAACCGTGGAAAGGGACAGGTGCAATGTTTTAGTTGCAAGGAGTATGGGCATATTGCTCGTAATTGCAGTAAGAAATTTTGCAATTATTGTAAGCAGACTGGACACATTATAAAGGATTGTCCTACTCGTCCAGAAAATCATAGAGTTCGAGGCTTACAAGCTGCAGTTCCAGCCAGTAGCTGTGATTTTCCACCACCTACACCATCTCTCAATGCTATACCTACCATTAATCAATCTACTGTTACTCCAGAAATGGTACAACAGATGATTTTATCAGCATTCTCTGCTTTTAATCTTCAGGGGCAAGGTGAAAATGTTTCTTCTCCTTGGCTTGTTGATTCTGGTGCATCTAATCATATGACTGGGTCTTCTCATTTGTTACACAATCTTCGAAAATATACTGGTACACAAAATATTCAGATTGCTAATGGAAATGACATTCCCATTACTGCCATTGGTGATATTGGATCTTCTTTTCGTAATGTGTTTGTTTCTCCTGAATTGTCTACTAATTTGATTTCGGTTGGTCAAATGGTGGAAAATAACTGTAATGTAAACTTCTCTCGTGGTGGTTGTCTTGTGCAGGATCAGGTCTCGGGGAAGGTGATCGCGAGGGGGCCTAAAGTGGGCAGATTGTTTCCATTACAGTTTACTGTTCCTAGTACTTTGTCTTTAGTTTCTAATGTTGTTGACAATAAGGCTGAAGTTTGGCATAAACGGTTAGGCCATCCGAACAATGTTATTTTGAATAAGTTAATGGAACGTGGTTTTCTTGGGAATAAAGTTCAGTCTTCTGGTCATATATTATCTCTTGATTGTTCTACTTGTAAATTGGGAAAAAGTAAGACATTGCCTTTTCCAGCTTGTGGTAGTCGTGCTGATACTTGTTTTGCAGTTATACATAGTGATGTTTGGGGTATTACTCCTGTAATCTCACATGGACAACATAAATATTTTGTTACGTTTATTGATGACTACAGCCGTTTCACTTGGATATATTTTTTGCATTCCAAAGCTGAGGTGCTAACTGCATTTCGCGCTTTTGTGGCTTATGTTGAGACACAATTTTCTACATGCATAAGAGTTTTAAGATCAGACAATGGTGGGGAATATATGTCACATGAATTTCAAGATTTCTTGCAACAAAAAGGTATTATATCTCAGCGATCATGCCCTTATACTCCTCAACAGAATGGGTTGGCTGAGCGAAAGAACCGTCACTTGTTAGATATGGTTCGCACATTGCTTCTGCAGTCTTCAGTTCCATCTAAATTTTGGGTGGAAGCTTTGACTACTGCAGTCTATTTAATCAATCGTCTTCCTTCTCAGCAGTTGAATTTTGATTCCCCTTATTATCGTCTATTTCGTATGCACCCTGATTATCATACATTACGCACATTTGGTTGTGTTTGTTTTGTTCACTTGCCTCCTCATGAGCGTCACAAGCTTGTAGCTCAATCAGTTCGGTGTGCTTTTATGGGATATAGTACTGCTCACAAGGGATTTCTATGCTATGATGCTGTTGCTAATCGCATGCGTGTTTCTAAAAATATGATTTTCTTTGAACACGAGTACTATTTTCAACAACATGTTTCTCCTTCGGAATGTGTTCTTCTACCTCACTTTGATGGCACGTCTCGCCCAATTGAACGTTTTCAGCCAGGAATGGTCTATCAGCGACGTCAGCCCCCTCCATCATCACATGATCTTTCCGACCCTGATCCGTTGCCATCTTCAATGACCCCTAGAAGAAGCACTCGTGTTCGTCGGCCTCCAGATAGGTATGGTTTCTCTGCCACGTTATCTCATGCTGTAGTTCCTACTTCTTATTCTCAGGCAGCTAAACAAGCATGTTGGGTCAAAGCCATGCAAGAAGAACTCCAGGCTCTTCAGGAGAATCATACATGGGATCTTATTCCTTGTCCTGCTGGAATTAAGCCCATTGGTTGTAAATGGGTATACTCAATTAAGCTAAGATCTGATGGCTCACTTGACCGATATAAAGCAAGGTTGGTCGCTCTCGGTAATAGGCAAGAGTATGGACTAGACTATGAGGAGACATTTGCTCCTGTTGCCAAGATGACAACTGTGCGACTCATTCTTGCTATTTCTGCTTCAAAGGGGTGGCCCTTACGACAGATGGATGTGAAAAATGTCTTTTTGCATGGAGATCTTCAGGAAGATGTATACATGATACCACCATCTGGATTATTTTCTACTCCCTTTTCAGATGTCTGTAAGTTAAAGAGATCACTCTATGGTTTGAAACAGGCTCCTCGGACATGGTTTAATAAATTTCGTGCTGCACTTCTTAGTTTCTCTTTTATTCAGAGTCAGTATGATTCTTCCTTGTTTCTGTGCAAAACTTCTAAGGGAATTGTCTTGCTTTTAGTATATGTCGATGACATTGTTATTACTGGGGATGATTCTGACTTGATTTCTCAGCTTCAGGAGCGCCTTCAAGGTGCCTTTCATATGAAAGATTTGGGTCCTTTACACTATTTTTTGGGTCTTGAAGTGTGTTCTACCACGACTGGTATTTTTTTGCATCAACATAAGTATATTCAAGAGCTTATTTCTTTGGCTGGTCTTCAGGATGGTCGTCCTGTTCATACTCCTTTGGAAGTGAATGTTAAATATTGTCGTGATGAAGGTGATTTTCTTTCTGATCCTTCTTTGTATAAACGCCTCGTTGGCAGCCTAAACTATCTGACTATTACTCGTCCAGACATTTCTTTTGCTGTTCAACAGGTCAGTCAATTTATACAAGCACCCAGGCATCTTCATCTAGCTGCTGTCCGTCGCATCATCCGTTATTTGCATGGTACTTCTACACGAGGTTTGTTTTTCCCAGTTGACTCTCCAATCCATCTTGTTGCTTATAGTGATGCTGATTGGGCTGGGTGCTCGGATACTCGACGATCCATTACTGGTTGGTGCATGTTTCTCGGTTCATCACTGATTTCTTGGAAAAGTAAGAAGCAAGATCGTGTATCTAAGTCCTCCACTGAGTCTGAATATCGAGCTATGTCCTCTGCTTGTTCAGAAATCCTTTGGCTTCGAGGACTTTTGGCTGAGCTCGGCTTCTGCCAAGCTAATCCTACACCTCTCCATGCTGATAATACTAGTGCTATTCATATTACAGCTAATCCAGTATTTCATTAACGTACAAAGCATATTGAAGTGGATTGTCACTCTATTCATGAGGCATATGATTCCCATGTCATTTCTCTATCACATATCACTACAGAGCATCAGACTGCAGATGTGTTTACTAAGGCTCTTTCTAGTGGTCGACATCAGTTTCTTATTAACAAATTGATGCTTCTGGATCGCCCAGCATCAATTTGAGGGGGGATATCAGTGTATATATGTCTAGCTGATTTCTTTCCTTGTATAGCTTTCCTTGTATATACGTTTAGCTGATTTCTAGGCTAATATTTCTTAGTTTCCTTTCCTTAATCTTTCCTTTTTTGGTCTCTAACCTCTTGTATATATTCTAAGATTTTATTGAATGAAAGGGAGCTTTTCCATCGCAAATATTGTTAACTTTTTAACTTTTACTTTAGGTTCTTGAAGGAAGGGCTTATCCACTTAAACATCCTTGGGTTGGAATTGTGAATCGCTCTCAAGCTGATATTAATAAACATGTAGACATGATATCTGCTAGGAGATAGGAGCGTGAGTTCTTTGCAACTAGTCCCCATTACAGGCACCTAGCTGGCAGAATGGGCTCCGAGTATCTCGCCAAACTTCTATCCAAGGTTTTTATTTTTTCCTTTTCTGACTTGCAAGTTCCTTGTGTCTGTGTGTGTGTATTTTTTTTTCATGTATATGCGTATATGGAATTATGGCTTAGTTATTGTTGTCGTTGTATGTAAATATGTATGTATTCTGATTTATATTTTCTCATTTTCTATAAGCCATAATTGATGCTTAGCTTTGCACCTCTAATATGATATTACCAATTTCTCACAATTTCTATAGTTAATGCCCATTTATATTATTCCAGCATTTGGAGTCAATAATTATAGCCCGCATACCAGGCATAATATCCTTAATTAACAGAAGCATTGATGAACTTGAAGCAGAGTTGGATCACCTGGGTAGACCTGTTGCTATTGATGCTGGGGTATGAACTTTGATAATTGGTTAATGATTGAGTTAAAATAGCAGCTGACACAATTTTCCTTTTCCTTTTTGTTTTTCTTTTGTTGGGTGCATGTGTATCAGGCTCATTTATATACTATCCTGGAGCTATGCCGTGCTTTCGACAGGGTATTTAAGGAACACATGGACGGAGGGTACTGTACCAAACTTCTTTCTCCATGTCCTTTCTTAAAGAACTGTCTTAGCAACCATGGAAGCAACTTAATATTTTGTTTTATTTTCCAAATATGAATCCTTTTTTTTTTTTTTTTATCTCATCACTTGTTGCTAGTCTGGTTCAATAATGTGGCTTATTGTGGTGACTTTTATGAGCCTAGGGAAGTTAGGCCTTCTCAAGATCTAGCTTTTATTTTCCTATTTAGAGCTCAGCATCTTGGGGCTGTTTAGATCTGCAAGCGCGTCTGGGTTAGGAAAATACCTTCTACTAGAGAATTCGTGTTTTTGGGATCTGCATGCCCATTGTATAGAACCTTTAAGAGGTCCAAATGGTTTGGACTTGTGTGTGTTAAAAGATACTAACAACGTTGATAAGAATTCAATTCTGCATACTGTTTTTACTGACCAGCCTTTAGTTCATTAAATTCTATAAGCAGTATGGCTACCAGGGTCATTGCAGTCAATTGTCATCTCCACCTGCAAACATACATTCTCATTGAAACTACCATTTATATGCTAAGAATGCAATTCTGAGGAATATTCGACTGACTTGTTATATGCTCATTGAAATATATGGATGCACATTTTGTTAATTTTTCTTTCTTTCCTTGTCATTATTTTTTTAATTTCTTGATATCATATTTTTTAATTGACTTCATAAAAATGGCCACAATGTCTAACGTGATGAAATTTTGGTTTTGTCATGGTTTCATCATTAAAAGGTTTGTATACTCTATTACCTTAGCATTTAATGCCTTTGCTAAATCTCAGTCGACCTGGTGGTGACCGGATTTATGGAGTTTTCGACTACCAACTCCCTTCTGCTTTGAGGAAACTACCATTGGACCGGCATGTATCTATGCAAAATATAAGGAAAGTAGTCTCAGAGGCAGATGGATACCAACCTCATTTAATTGCTCCTGAGCAAGGGTATCGCCGCCTTATTGATGGAGCAATTAGTTACTTCAAAGGGCCAGCTGAAGCATCTGTAGATGCTGTAAGTACTCTCTTTTAAACTTATTGTGTTTGTGTTAATCACTGGTAAGTTTTGATATAATTTAACATGCAATAATACCCAAATCATCTAATTCATCTTTAAGATATCTTCTTAAATGCTCGAGAGGAACCTTAATTTTGTTTCATATTTTACGAACTTTTCTGAAGTTTGGGTAAATAAAATTTTATGAAATTTAAAGCTGAGACATATATCAGAATCATATTATTATAGGAATTCTGTCATTACTCAAAAATGAACTTATTGCAGAGCAGTGCATGAGAAAGGTAACAATTTAAATTTGATTCTACAGCTAGAAAATTAGGCTCAAGATTATTTTATTCTACAATTTTTTAAAACTTTTTGGCCTGTTTCATTGATGAATAATTCATTTTATAGGTTCATTTTATTTTGAAAGAACTTGTGAGGAGGTCGATTGGAGAAACTCAGGTTTGAGATCTGAGCTGTATTAGTTTTCTAGTAATAATAGTCCGGTACCAAGATAAGTACACTAATGTTGAGGAAATGGGACAGGAGTTGAAGCGTTTTCCGACACTGCTAGCTGAAATAGCATCTGCTGCCAATGAGGCTCTGGAGAGGTTCCGTGAAGAGAGTAGGAAGACAACTTTGAGGTTGGTGGACATGGAATCCTCATACTTGACGGTGGATTTTTTCAGGAGACTTCCCATGGAGATGGATAAGGGAGGAAATCCAACTGCAACTAATGAAGATCGATACACAGAGGTCCATTTCCGTAGAATAGGATCCAATATTTCCTCTTATATAGCAATGGTGTCCGAGGCACTCAGGAATTCTATTCCCAAAGCTGTGGTTCATTGTCAAGTGAAGGAAGCTAAGCAATCCTTGCTGGATCATTTCTTTATCCAAATAGGCAAAAAGGAGGTAAAGAACGAGTGGGAGAGAGAACACACACACATATACATGAAAGCAAAGACAAAGAACTTGCTCAATTATGTGCTTTCGTTTTCAGGCAAAGCAACTTGCACGATTGCTGGACGAGGATCCTGCACTAATGGAAAGAAGGCAAAAATGTGCTAAGAGACTTGAGTTATACAAATCTGCCAGAAATGAGATAGATTCAGTTTCATGGGCTTAATTAAGATCATTAATAATGAATCCATGTCAAGGGATGTAAATATTCTTGGAGGCTGATAGATGCTAAACATGCCATTAGACGAGATTAATTTGGTAAGTTTGCTGATCTTGAGGGCCACTTTGACTGGATTATCGAATTCAATTTGTACATTTTGCTTCTTTTGTTGCATTGGATTGTTAGATTTTTGCTACCAGCACATTCTTTGCGGTTTTGCTTACTATAAGCCATTTTGGGGTCAGCATTTTGCTGAATTTGAGCAAAAATCATGGGACAGACTTCATGTAATTTTAACAACAAAATCTTCCCTCGAAAGTTAGTTTCTATGAGTATTTTCTGCAAAGACATCTCATCAAACAATAACACTATGATAAAGTGACATAATCAGGGATTATAACTAAATTTGAATTAATTAATAAAATACAAGCAATCGTTGAAGTTGCTAAGAAATTTAATAAATCAGCTGCTTTTCCATAATCTTGGATCATCACAATCCTTGTTTAGAGACTAGCAAAATGCCAATGTTTATGCAAAGCATTGGTTTATTTTCCATGCAATTTTTTTTTTGGGATGAGGGTATCAAAAGAATTAAAAAGGATACATATCTATCTTTTAAGTATATTTTGGAGCAAATTTGCCTCTGAAATATTAAAAATCGTATACATTTGCTCATATAGTATATTTTTGGGCTAAAATTATTTTTATTATTATGTATCTGGCTCAAATTTGTTATTAAAATTAATAGGATTACAGATAAGCAAATAGAATCATATTTTAGACTGATTAAAATAAGCTAAATTTACTACATGTGCACTATAAATTATTATCATATCTCAACTCTCGAAAAATGTTAAAATTTCTTATTAGTAGATTTTTTTATTTGCTTACATGAAATTTAGTTATTTTAACAAGTTTAATATTACAAATTTTAACTATTTTTTTGAGAGTTAAATAAAAATATTAATTTATTGTGTACATGTGGCAAATATATACGGTTTCAATCAATTTATTATGTGTTTTTTTATTTGCTTACCTAAAATTATATTATTTTTAGTCGCAAATGTGAATATATACGTAATACAAATGTGGCAATTTTTTTCTAAAACATACCTCAGAACAAGTATGGATCATTTTCAATACAAATGTGGTCTAAATAGCATAAGATAATTGTACCATATATATATATATATATATATATATATATATATATATATATATATATATATATATATATATATATATATATATATATAACTTAATTTTGTTATTATCTTTTGCAAGAATTACTATCTAAAATTTCGGGATATGTAAAAGTGAAATGAAGAGATACATTCATATTATTATTAAGTATAAAATTAACCCACAAATTTAGTACGGAATAATGAATGAATAAAAAAATGGCAAAGGAGCTTGAAAAAAAAAATTAAAAAAATTATTTTAATTAGAAAAGGATGGTTTAGATTTATATTTTCTTAAACAAAGATACTTAAATTTTAACCGTTTCTATCTATTTTTTTTTTATAAATTATTACCACCTCATGATGCTCATGCTCACACAGTGTGAATAAAGCATATACATATTAAGAGCTGAAATAAAGCATAATTAACAAATGTCACACTTTTTTTTTAATATTAGCAAATTAATAAAAAATTTAGCATTAGAAAACTTTTTTTTGAAGCAACCATAATTAACGAATGTAGCATGTACATGCTGTATTCACTACCCAAACTGAAATTAGTTTTGTATAATATATATTCGTTAATTATTTATTGATTTAATGTCAAAATTTAATTTTTTTATATTAGGAGAATCCTATATATGCATATAGAAATATTAATACCGAGTAATATGTTGCAATTAGTTTATTTTATAATTTGGAATTTGAAATTATTTATTGATATACACGTATTAAAAAATTATTCAATATTTCGAGTTTAGCACAAATTGACTGGTGATATATCCAATTCAATAAAGGAGTGTTATTGAAATCCATTACTATATTTACTAAAATATTGCTTTTTTTAATTATTTTTTATATTACATATTTTTATATAATACATAATAATTGTATTATTCAATTAGAATTATTATATTTGAATTACGGTAAGTATATATATTGATAAGAATGATAATTACGGTTCATAATTAACTATTACTCCTGTTATCAGATATTTATAATTTTTGCCATTAAAATACCTTCATATTAACTTTTTATGATCAAAATTCAAAACTCTTTTTTGAATTATTTTCTCTATATACTGATTTAACCATAAAATTATTTTCGCCTAAAGCTTATTGGACATTTTGTGTTTTAAATGATTTTGGAATTCGGTAAAATATATATATATATATATATATATATATATATATATATATATATATATATATATATATATATATATATATATATATATATATATATATAAGACATAAATAAAATTTTAAGTTAACCCACTTATTTTTATCATTAGTTTGGGAAAAATGAAATCAATATCGCATCAAGGCAGCCATCTTCATCATGTAACTGATGTAAGTTACTAATATGTGGGCCCCACGTTGCACAGTTTTTATTTAACTCAAAATAAAACATTCTTTCTCTATCTCTCCCTCTCTCTCTCTCTCTCCCCCCATCTCTCGCTTTACCGGACGTTCAATCTCTATTGTGCTGTCTCGCTCGAGGTGAGAGTTATTTCTTATTTCGTTGGATTTTTCTGTTTGTTTACTGGGAAAGTTGACGCTATAGGTGAATAAAACTGTAAGGGGTTGGAAAATTTTTTGGAATTTTACAAACAGATCATAATTTCTTCTTGTAACTGGATTGTTCGGTTCTGTAAATTATTTCAATATGTGAAGGTTGATTGCGATGTTCATAGATCTATGTATCGTGTTTGAGTCCATTAACTTATATAGTTTTCTTTGTTCGGTTTAATTTTTTGTGTCTGATATTGGATCAGATTCAATTACGGTGCGTAGCGTTCTTTGAGTGATTTAATTAAAAATTCTATTTGTAATTTTAAAAATTAGACGCGATTTTTATCTATTGATAATCGATTAAACTTAGTTGAGCCATGTGAGAATTTCTTAGAAGTAGAAAGCAAAAGACTTTTACGGTTGAGAAAATTGAGAGAGACGTCGTTCTTTTACACAGTTAGGGTGAAATGTTATCTTGGGAACGGAGAAACTATATTAATTGATTGTTAGACACCATTTAGGGCCAAGCCCGTATGTAGCTAAGGCCCGTGGTTGTTGGACTTGGAAGTATATGAAAGCAAGTTTTCTTTACATGTTTCGGCCTGCTTGGTCTGGCTGAAGTCATCATTATATACTGGGAGTAGGGATGATCACGGGGCGGGGAATCCCCGTCCCCGGTGGGGACCCGCCCCGAATGGGGCGGGGAATCCCCGAAAAATTTCCCCGTGGGGACGGGGATGGGGGAAAAGTATTCCCCGACTTATAATTCGAGGCGGGGACGGGGATTGTGGTCCCCGCCCCGAAATTTCCCCGCCCCCGAAATTTAATTACTAAATTTAATTTTATTTATATAATTTAGTTTTAAATTATATTTAATTTTAGTTTTATCAATTGTTAAAATTTATATTAGTTTGATTTGTAATTAAATTTATATTTTTAATTATTAAATATTATATTTTCAATTATAATTAATTATTAAATATAATTTTTTTATTATAATTAAATTTTTTTAAAAAATAAAAATATTTTTTATGCGGGGACGGGGATCCCCGCGGGGATGGGGATCCCCGCGGGGACGGGGACGGGGGGAATTTTTTCCCCGAAATATTTTCGATCACCGCCCCGCCCCCGCCCCGCCCTTGCGCGGGGTAGTAGGTGGGGAGGCACTCCCCGCCCCCGCCCCGCCCCGCGATCATCCCTAACTGGGAGCATTCTACGTACTTCAGATGGAAAGTTGTGGGTCTATTTACGTGATAAAAAATTTGGTTACATTGGAAGTGGGACATTGGTTTCCATAGACGCCATTATCTGACAATACCTGATTTTCTTTCCTTTTTTTTTTTTTTTTTTTTTGTGATCAAGTTAAGGAATTTTATATTTGGGTTTCACAAGAGGTAGGAAGTGAATTGTTTTCTTCGTAATCTCGTGACCATTTTAGGTGGAGTTTTGTAATGGCTAGAAGTGCTTCTCTCATTTGGGTTCTGCAAGTTGCATCACTATTTTCCCATCTGTTTAACTTAGTTTGTGGTGTTTACATGGACAAGTTTGCTTTTGCTTGCACGCATTATAAATGGATGATCTTATTCGAACCATTATTGGGGTTCTCTTAGTTAATGTTCCTGTGCTTTAAAATTTCAGTTCTTGAGCTTGATTATTATTATTATTATTATTTTTATTTTTTTATGTTAAGGAAGAGATGGGGAGTAAATTGTTTTCTTTAAGGAGGATAATCTCGTGCTGTTTTATTTTTAGTTGGAGTTTTGTAATGGCTAGAATTGCTTCTCATTTGGGTTCCGCAAGTTGCATCGCTAGTTTCTCATCTATTTAACTTAGTTTGAGGTATTTACATGGACAATTTTGCTTTTGCTTGCACAACATTATTAATGGATGGATCATGTTTCAACCGTCATTGTGGTTCTCTTAGTTAATATTCCTGTGCTTTAAAAATTCAGTTATGGAGCTTTATTTATTTATTTTTTCTCAAGGAAATTTAAATTTGGGTTTCTCAAGGGGTCGGAAGTAGATTGTTTTCTTCATGGAGTATAATCTCGTGGCCTTTAATTTTTAGTTGGAGTTATGTAATGGCTGGAGTCGCTTGTCTCATTTGGATTCTGCAAGTTGCATCACTATTTTCCTGTTTACATGGACAATTTTGCTTTTGCTTTCATGACATTATTAATGGATGAATCTTGTTTGAACCATTATTGGGTTCTCTTAGTGCTTTTGCTTTTGCTTTCATGACATCACTATGTTCATGTGCTTTTGCTTTCATGACATCACTATGTTCATGTGCTCTAAAAATTCAGTTCTGGAGCTCTTTCTACCTGTTGCTTGGCATGATTCTTAGAGTGTTTGTTTCATTTAAGTGCATCAGAAGTTGTATGGTTTATAATGTAGAAGAAACGTTCCATTTTCAATGAAACTCTGGTATCTATCATACTATATTACATTAAACACAGTCCCTTGGGAACTCTAAAAGTTTTACGTTTTTTAACTGAATTGTTGTGGCTATTACCCTTTTTCTGCTTTAACAATCGTTCTATTAATAGTAGAACTGGGGTAATGGTTTGCTTACCGTTTTGATCCTTAAAATTTGCATTTTTTTTTCTCTGACTAAATATTTTCTTTTGAATTAGGTGCTAATAATTGTTTTAATTCTGTTTCTAAAAGTAGATCTACTGTGAAGTGCTTCTGTTTTTACAAATCTTGGAGTTTGTTGGAGCAGAAGTGGGAAATGGTTAACAGGTTTGTTTATTTAATGCTGGCATAGGATTTTATCTTCAGATATGGTGAACTGAAGAGAATGTCTTAAGCTTTTCTCTGTTTACACAGGCATGGAGTGTTTTGATTTGCATAGAATATCATGTTGCAGTGCATAGAGGGAATACTTGCGTCTCTACTGCGGTGTTGTGATTTTGATTTATACAAGCAATCAAGAGGACTTGAAGATCCTGAACGTCTTGCTAGGGAGACCGTGTGTATGCCACTGTCCCTTCGTTTCTAGTAACACCATCAATCCTAATATTAACACTTCCATGTTCTTTTAAGATTCCATATCTTCTCAATTTGGCCTTTGTATTCTTTTGATAGTAAAAGTATAAATACATGAAAAATATTACTGAATTCAGTATATTCCTTGTCTACTTGTATAATCCTGTTTTTATCTCTCAATAAATCAAAGATAAAAGTCATTATTATTATTATTATTATTTCATGTTTGGTTTAAGGTCTTCAGCTCTGTTTATAATTTAACTAAGCATTGTTGTTTGCTAATTCCTTTTTCCAGTCTCTGTTAGTGAGATAGAGGCACTGTATGAGCTCTTTAAGAAGATAAGCAGCGCCGTGATTGATGATGGCCTCATCAATAAGGTGGGTCTATTATTTATGGTGTCTATAACTTCAGACTTCATATGGCCTCATCAACAAGCATGCTTTTTCCTGGTCCATTGTTTAGATTCATGTGAATATAATTGCCTGAGGTCTTCTGTTTTATTTTCTTTTGTTGGCTTTGCTGTAATTTATTGAAAACTTTGCTTAAATTCCACGTTACAGGAGGAGTTTCAATTGGCGTTGTTTAAGACAAACAAAAAAGAGAGCTTATTTGCTGATCGGGTATTTTTTGCTTGGCATATTTATCAGAATTTATTTCCAATAGTATCAGAATAACGTATGTTCCAATAAGGGAGTACATTAATCCATTTGTTGATCATCTTGCTCTGGCTACTATCCCTTCATTGATCATTGATTGCAGGTCTTTGACTTGTTTGATACAAAACATAATGGGATCTTAGGTTTTGAAGAGTTTGCTCGTGCCCTCTCTGTTTTTCATCCAAATGCCCCCATTGACGATAAGATTGAATGTATGTTGTATAACATGATCATTTTTCTAGTGATAATTTTTTTATTGCTTCAATTCAGCATGGCTGTGTTCATATTTATTTTCATTTTAAGTATTTCTTTAGCTTATGGATAGGCTGCGCTTCATCATGTATCTGTTAGGCTTTACTTTGCAATGCTGTATCTCTATTTATGATGTGAGATGATGTTGCAGTTTCATTTCAACTGTACGACCTCAAACAGCAAGGTTTCATTGAGAGACAGGAGGTCAGCACAGTTTGCCTTTTATTTGTGAACCTCGGTCAATAATCATTATCTATTTTGTTTTAACCATTCAGATTTATTCCTTGTGTTTTTTAGGTGAAGCAAATGGTAGTTGCTACTCTTGCTGAATCAGGCATGAACCTTTCGGATGATGTCATTGAAAGTATAATTGACAAGGTGCCTCCTTGGACAAATTCGATGTTTACTGATTTTTTTTTTGGACAATGACTATGATTGTGGTTACGGTAGATGTGTCCTTAGGGATTCCAAACACTTATTTGTCCCTTTGAATTTTGGAGTCTCATTTCAGACCTTTGAGGAAGCTGATACAAAACATGATGGGAAGATTGACAAGGAAGAATGGAGAAGCCTTGTACTGCGCCATCCATCTCTTCTGAAGAATATGACCCTTCAGTATCTCAAGTGAGTTGTAAACACATTTATCATCATCTCTTTCCATTTATTGTTACTAAAACCCATGGGATTTGCCCCTAACCTAAACATATAAAATCCTATAGTGAATTTTTTAAACTGTGATGCAACAAACAAGAAAACGTATATGAAAAACTTGTGCTTTTGTTATGACGAATGAAAGTTGCAAGTGGCAAAGCTTTGACCCTTTTGTTGTGAACATGAGCAGGGACATCACCACTACATTCCCAAGCTTTGTGTTCCACTCACAGGTTGATGATACATAGCACACCCAGATTCGCCTTCAAGATCAATAAATATTTGTTGATTATGGTTTGTTTCGTCATAGACAAAATTGCCCTCAGACATTTAGAGGGCGGGAGAGGAAGTTTCTGCATTGTATTGGTATTGGTTGCTTTTTTGACGGTTTTTGGTTGTGTATATTTATATTTAATGATCATTTTTTTGCTTCTTTTCCCTTACCAGTGGTTTCAATAACTGTTGCAGAATGAGTTGTAATTTTTTTTTTTTCATTTTCCTTAATTTGTTAGGCAGTCTTGAAACAAACATGGAGTTTGGCCACGTGCAAGAAACTATTTATGCTAGGAACCGAGCCTCTTTGTTGGCACCTTGCAAATATTTGGGGCAGAAATACTCCTTTGATTCTTCAACTTGCACCTTTTTTTTTTCTTTTTTAATCTTTTTGAAGATTCAAATTGGGTCCAAATTAACATTAATAAGGGCTGTGTATTACATATGTTGTGAGTAGTAGGGGTAATCATGAACGTAGTCCAGCTATAGGGAGTTGAAAGGGGTCCATTGATCTCCCTTAATTAAGGAAAAAATAAAGATACTTAGAATCTTATTATTTTTAAATTAAATGATTCCATTGAAAAATATTTGATTCTTTTAAAATATAAAATTCAATTAAAATACTCGTATATAAAATGTTAATGTGAAATTATTTTATTCTATTGGATAAAGATTTTGGCTACGTCTTTTAAACCATTCATTTTTCAATTCGTTAATATTGGTTTTGAAAAATTACTAATCAGAAATTTAACTAGTCATTTTAAATATTCAGTTTTGAATTTTACAATTTAGTTAATTATAATTTTTTTTATTTTCAATTAATAAGAATTTTAGGAAAATGAACACCGACTAAATTGTACAAAGTATCATTGAAAATAAGAAGTAAAATATAAAAATACAAATAATTATTCAAAACAAAATATAAGATAATAATGGTTAAGAGTATATAAATCATAATCTGAGTAGAAATATATTGTCGAGGCCTCGTAACTTTAGGCATGACCAGAGATTATTTAGCCAGCATTTAAATAAAAATTACTCGTATAGGTTTTCCTCCATTATGCAGTAGATTCGTCCGTAGCTCTTATTTATGGCATGGCCAAAGTTTCTCTCAAAATTTCTTCTATCGGGAGCATCCAATTGTTATTGTCTCATCTGAGAATCCTAATCCTTCTCTGTGCTTATCTCCTACAGCTTTGAGACATTTATGTTGTTGGCCTATCTAACCCTCGTCCTGTTTGGTGACCTTGTCTTACTATTGTGATGAGGGAAGCCTTCAAGAGGTGTGGTTTCAGTTTCACCGTTCCATGTACTACTTATATGCAGATGACTTCAAATATGCCTGAAATGAACTTTGTTGGGATGTACCGAGCGTCACTGTGGTCACTGTTTGTTCTGGAGCTTCTTATTCCATTGTGATTTTTTCCATTACGTTTAACGATAAGTACGCTGGCAAAACAAAAGTCTTTACATGATCAGTTCCTTCTGGTGGAATGCCATGTAATTGGGGGATGCTACATTGGTTTAAAATAGCTATCCACAATTACATTTAAATATTATCTAAATAATTAAATTTTTGAGGTGCAAAAATCAATATGTTTACATTGGTTAAAAAAGCATATGATTGACCGTTGGTTAATAGTAATTCATTATTTTTAACAACTGGACCTGGTGCTTATGCTATTACTGTAAGTTTACTTACATTGATCTTAGTAAAAGGCACGCACGAATTTAATGCCAAATAAGGATTTTGGTTATAATTTTCCTTGCAATTAGGCTTGGGATGCATTTATTTGGCAGTTTTTTTGTTACTTAATAGTTAACTGCAATTTATCCACCAATTACAAAAAATCAATAATGTGAAAATTATAATTCGAAACCAAAACTTATGGACGATTGTTAATTTCATAGTTTGATTAGATTCTGAACGATTTTTCAGGTAACTATTTTTTCAATTGTGGCAAACCGTAATAGTCCAAAATCAATAATTTTTTTTTTTTATTTCAACCATTACAATTTTAACAAATTTTATTTCAATCTTAATGTTTGACATGATGTTGAATAAATAAAAAACTAAAAAATTTAATTTAATAAAATAATAGTTTAATTTTCCAATTGCCAAAAATTATAATTTCATAATCATATGGTACAGTAGCAAAACTTGATTAAAATATCTAAAGGGGATCTGGTCAAAGTAATTAGGCAATAAATTTTAACTTTTATAATTATATATAGCTCATAGCATATTGATGTGACAAAAAAAGGCATATAACATTTGTATAATATTCATAATAAATTACTAGTACAAAAATTAATTAAAAAATACGTAAAATAAATAGTCAAATAATTTCTTAGAGACTTGCAATCTTCAATGATTAAATCATACAAAACTTTTCAGCTATTTCTTTCTCTATATAAACCACTATGCTATCGGTGATAAATTCTTGACCACAAAAACTACTTATATAAGTGGTTTTTAGTTTAAATCTCTTTGAAACAGATGTACAAATCATTCTTAATTCGGAATTGCATCTCAAAATAAAAATAAAAAAAATATTAATAATAAAATTGAATATTAATATAGTAAGTTATTGCATCTCAAAATAAAAATAAAATAGAAAATCATATATACATTTATATATAAACGTGTAGAAGAAAGTAGAAATTAAAAAGGAAGAGAGAAATAATATTATAAAAGTAAGAAAGCAAATGCCTTTCTAAATGGAAATGGTGGGATAAAGATAGAGACTTTCAAGTAAGTGAAAACAAGGCCCCCAACCGCTACTTTCTTTCCACTCTTTTTTCTTCTAATCTTTTTTCTTCCATCACTTTTAAAAGAATAAAGTTGGTTTTTATTTTTTATAATTCTTTTTAATTTTAATTTTAATTGAAATAAAATAGAATTTTGATTATTTTTGTGTTATAAATTATTTTATTGTAATAATTTGGTTATTAACCTTAAAATTTAAGGACCGCGAATGTAATTAACCCCAAAATAAAGAGAAACTTTTTATTTTTTTTTGTTTCCATCCAAAACAAAAATAAAAACACATTATAGATATGTATTCCAGTATTTTCTCAATTTATTTTTACAAATTTCAATTTATTAACCTTCAAAGCAATTCAGATTTTTTCAACAAAAAAAAATTGAGTTGTTACATTTTTTTGACTTTTTTTTTTGGGCAGATCTTGGCCACAACTGAACTTGTCTGCTTAGAAGAACATAATAATAAATTGGATCCATCGGAGCTCATAATAATGCAAAGTAACTTGCACCACATACAATCTACCAATTTGTTTAAACTTTTATTAAAATATGAGCACTTTTCAAATCCTTGAAACATCCGTCTCCATCCAATAATACAACATTATCGTTAAAAATAGATGAAGAAAAAAAAAGATTTATTTTATATATGAAACTTGCAGGATATAATAAAATATTCTGATATTGCTATATCTATTTTCTTTCACGAATTTTTTTTATTCGATTTCGAGCGTTATAGTACATTTTTTTATTCTTATTTTGATATTTTAAATGTACGTATTTATATGTTGTTATTTGTTCTATGTTAATTAGTGAAAGTATAATATAGTCAATTAGTAATATATTTTTTTTATTATATTAGAATATAAGAATAGAATGGAAATAGTATAATTTCTTCATCTTGATCTTAATATGAACAATTTTACAATGTTCCACTGATTTGCGTGAAGAGGTGCAATTGCGCTAAATCCGACGCATGAATTTTCCATGTGAAAATTGAAACAAGGAAATTAAACCTCGTGTAATGCCGTTTTCCCACGATTCTTTGAAAAGATTAAATATATTTTGTTTTTTTTTATCATTTGTGGAATTAATAAGTTTTGATTTTAGTATATTATAAAGATTATTATATCGATAACATTCAGATTTTACGTCAATGATTAGCTGTATCACCTAAAATTATAAAAAACTAATATTTGTTGACTTCGTGTTTGTTATAATATTAAATAATAATATCATTCTGCTGGTCGATTTGTTATAATAAAAACTAAAACATAAAACCATATAAAAAGCAGTTCCAAAAACTAACTAATAACAGCAGACCACAACTCAAAATAAAAATAAATGGAAAGAAGCGGCTCAGATGAGCGGTGGTGGCTTAATCAACTTCCTCCATCTTGCTTCCTTCCGCATCAGCATCGGCCTCCTCCAAGGCAGGCATATCAGCATCTCCCTCACCAGCATCCTCATCAATGCTCAATCCCAATTTCAACATCCTGTGGATCCTGTTGCCAAAGGTGTTGGGATCATCCAGGCTGAACCCAGATGTCAGCAGAGCAGTCTCAAACAGCAGAAGCACCAGATCCTTCACTGACTTGTCGTTCTTGTCAGCATCAGCTCTCTTCCTTAGTTCCTCCATTATGGGATTCTCTGGGTTGATCTCCATCGTTTTCTTGCTTGACATGTATCCGCCCATACTGCTATCTCTCAAAGCTTGAGCTCTCATGATTCTCTCCATATTTGCTGTCCATCCATATTCACCAGTCACCAAACAGCAGGGTGAATCAACCACTCTGTCCGACACCACAACCTTCTCCACTCTGTCTCCCAAAACATCCTTCATCACTTTGCAGAGCCCTTCGAACTTCTCCTTCAATTGTTCCTTCTTCTGCTTCTCGTCATCACTTTCATCAATTTTCAGACCTTCCTTTGTTGCAGAGACGAGCTTCTTTCCCTCAAATTCCTTGAGCTGACCAACAGCATACTCATCAATAGCATCAACCATGAACAGAACCTCGTAGCCCTTCTTCTTCAGCTTCTCAAGGAATGGAGAGTTCTCAACAGCCTTCTTACTCTCACCAGTTATGTAGTAGATATCATTCTGGCCCTCCTTCATCCTGGTCACATAGTCCTTAAGACTGGTCATCTCATCACCACTCTTGGTTGAGTGGTATCGAAGCAATTCAGCGAGCTTTGTCTTGTTTTGGGAGTCCTCATGGATACCTAACTTAAGATTCTTAGAGAATGACTCGTAGAACTTGTTGTAATCTTCCTTGTTTTCAGCAATCTCAAAGAAGAGCTCAATACACTTCTTCACCAAGTTCTTACGGATAACTTTAAGGATCTTGTTCTGCTGCAGCATTTCTCTTGAAATGTTGAGAGGAAGGTCCTCAGAATCAACAATTCCCTTCACAAATCCAAGGTACTCAGGAATTAGCTCCTCACAGTTGTCCATGATGAAGACACGGCGAACATAAAGCTTGATGTTGTTTGGCTTCTTCCTGGTGTCAAAAAGATCGAATGGAGCCCTCTTAGGGACAAAGAGAACAGCCTTGAACTCCAACTGACCCTCAACGGAGAAGTGCTTCACTGCCAGATGCTCTTCCCAATCATTGGTAAGGCTTTTGTAGAAAGCAGCATACTCCTCTTTGGTAATTTCCTCAGGCTTCCTCATCCAGATAGGTTTCTGCTTGTTCACCAATGACCATTCATGGTACACCTCCTTGATCTTCTTCTTTTTCTTCTCTTCTTTCTCTTTCTCCTCGTCAACTTCCTCAACCTTGCCTTCCTCATCCTTCTTTTCTTCTTCATCCTCATCATCAGATATCTCCTTCTCAGTGGTCTTCTCAATCCAGAGGGAAATTGGGTAGCTGATGAACTCAGAGTGCTTCTTTATCAAATCCTTGAGACGGCGCTCCTCAAGGTACTCAAGTTGGTCTTCCTTCAGAAATAGAGTTATCTTTGTACCTCTACCAAGGTTCTCACCGGAGGTGTCTCTAGTAACAGTGAATGACCCACCCGCCTGTGACTCCCACACATACTGCTCATCATCATTGTGCTTGGTGGTCACAATGACCTTTTCAGCAACCAAATAAGCTGAATAGAAACCAACACCAAACTGTCCAATCATGCTCACATCAGCACCAGCGGCTAATGCCTCCATGAACTCTTTGGTTCCAGACCTTGCAATGGTACCAAGATTGTTCACCAAATCTACATGCATCAAGGTATGGGAAATAAATAAGAAATAATAAAGAAATCGAATAAACAGTGCTTGAAGAAAAAAAATAATAAAAATAAAACACAATTACAGATATACTCACCAGCCTTTGTCATCCCAATACCACTGTCAATAATAGACAATGCATTGTTTGTCTTGTCAGGAATGATGTGGATAAAGAGTTCAGGTTGAGCATCTAATTTGCTCTTGTCTGTCAAGCTCTCGAATCTGATTTTGTCCAAAGCCTGAGACAAAAACAAAACAGGGGAAATATACATAACATCAACAAGTGCGAACACTTCTGTCAATGAGGAATATGGGCAAGGTGCTCAATTACTAGAAAAAAAAATTTAGATAACATAATCAACATATAAACCCCATTCCAATTGAGAATGGAAAAACTATATAAAATCCAGCAGCCAATCATCAATGTACCGTCTAAAATTATCACAAAATGCTTCCTCATTCATCAACAGTGAGTACAATCATACCAGAATTTATTGTATTTCAAAAAATTGAATGCAAAGATTTAAACTAATTTTGTATTACGGTGGAGTTATAAACAAAATAAATTGAGAAATGAAAGCGTTATACTAATTTCATAATTAAAACCATTATCTCTCAGATTTCATTTCTACTTTCACCTTAACATAAAAAAAAAAAAATTAGTATGAATAACATACTGAACCATCAAAGTCCAAACGTACAGATCCTGATAAACGAAAAGTAGAAAATCAAAACCCTAGCAAGTAAAAACCGAACCAACACAAAATATCTACTCCAAGGCACAGAATCTAAAACAAATTTATACGCATGCTTAACATAAGAAGAATAAACCACTAAAAAAGAGAGAAACATACATCGGAGGCGTTGCTGATAAGCTCTCGGAGAAAGATCTCTTTGTTGCTATAGAAGGTGTTGATGATCAAACTCAACAACTGGTTGATCTCAGCTTGGAAAGCAAACGTCTCTGTATCCGCCATTTTTTATCTTAAAAATCGATTACGATGATTTGAACTACAGAGATCTAAATTTTGAAACAGAGACGGAGAGTGAGGCTGCTGTGTAACAGGGCATAGTATAAGGTTTATATATAGAATTTTACTAGGGTTTCTAGATTGTTCTATTGCCCCCATATTTGTTTATTTAGTTATTTTTAAAATGATGGGCTTTGATTGAGTCTCTGATGGGAGAACGGTGGGACCGTGTAACTGTTGATTGTTTGTGTTTTCTATTTAAGACGCGAAGAGGGTTTTTTATTTTACCCTTCTTTTGGGCCTGGCCTATTGGATTATTCATGGAAGGTTAATTACAATTGTACCCTTGGCTCTTTCATGTAACTAATTCCATCCGATTGTAGTGCCCCTGTTCGGCTTTATAACCAATTTGGATTAATGGTCGGTGCTAGCTCATAATTGACATGAATTACTATAATTGATAACAAAAAAAATTAATTAATTAATTAATAAGTATTTAGTAATTGCTATTCATTTGTGCAATAGAATTGAGGGTATAAGAAAATTATTGTTGATGTGAGAAAAATTATAACTAATAAAAGGGTATATCGGTCTAAATGAAAAGTAAAATCCAGTCAGCCGTTAGGTATTATTGACTATTTCAAATTTCTAAACAAAACATTCCATTAATTTAAATAAATTTGATACCTTTTTCTTCAATAAATTTAATTTTCTTTTTTATTTGTTCCATAGTAGAGTTTATTTCAAAATATTTAGGTGCTCTGAAATCTATCGAAACAAATTTCGATTGATTCAAAATTTTAAAAACATCTTAATTATAATATTTATGAACTTTTGAAATAATTTTGGTGGAAAAATAAAATAAAATAAAGATGAATAAATCAATAAGAAATGAATCAATATTTTTTAAATTCATTAGTCAGTTTAAATTTGCATAATCCATTTATATATTGATCCATTTATAATTTATATATTTTGATCCATTTATGACCAAATCCAAACCTGCCCAATTTGCCTCTTTGCCACCTCTAAATTAGGATATATATTTGCATTATTTAACTAAATGTAATTATTATATCATATTTTGAAGGCATGTTACCAGTTTCAATAAAAGAATTAACCATCAAGCTGATCAAACTTTTAGTTTATGATAATTAAAGTTGTGATGCAATTACTAATTTTTTTAAAAAAGTTTAAAGACTAATTGTGTTTTGTTGAAATATCAACAATTTGTGAATATGTTAACTAAGTTTAATGTGAAAACAGAATGCATAAATATATATATATATATATATATATATATATATATATATATATATTATCATGATGTACGTCTAAATATATTATTATCATTGTTGTTGTAATAACATTTATATTTACTTTCAAATGTTATTTTATAAAAACTATTTATTAAGTGGAAATCTCGTATCACAACTGCACAAAATTCTAATCTAATTATTGTAACTAATTATTCATAACAATATTTTGTACTTATTTTTAATCATTTTAATTATACATTCAAAATTTATATTAATTTTCAAGTAGATTAACCTAAGAAAAATTAATTATATCATACAAAATTAATTATACTGATTCATAAGGTTTTTGGTTCAACCGTTAATTTCAAAGTTTCAGAGCAGTTATTTTTTGTAATAGTTTTCGAAGCAATCCAAAAGTTGAATCGGTTAACCGTTAATCGAGTGAAACCGTCATTTCCAATTTTTATAATCATGATTTTAATTATTCTATTTTGTTAAATTATAGTACATTATATAGCTACATACAAACTATTTCGTAATTTTTATTGAAATTTTGTACTATGATTCCTATAATTAGCAACCTATGTTATTAAAATAACCTAAATAAAAGTTAAATATTTTTAAAATTAAAAAATAATTATGAGATAAAATCTAATCAAATATTTTAAGTCTTCATAATTTATTAATTAATTATAAAAATATATAATTATTTATGATTTTATAAATTCTTCATCTATATATTATTATTGTAACTTTGCATCGATATTATATTGTCCTTCACAAATTATTATGGGATAAAAATTTAAATTATGACATAATTTTATTAACTATCCATACTTATTACTAAAAAAAACACATAAATGAAAATAAAATGTAGATTAGTACATAATATATTCACATCTTTATTGATACAGCTAGATAATTTTTTTATTATATTCTAATAAATATAATGTTTAGGTCATTTATTATGATTATTCCACTTACCATAAGTATTTTGTTCAACTGACATTGTATCTTTAATTTAAAAAAATTTTCTGGATTAATTTTTATTACATATTTTACAAATGTCAGAATTAATTGCTTATATTTTGTTGCATGCTCATTATTTTAAATTTCATTTTAGACTTCAAATAAAATATTATAGTGCCATGCAAATAATTTTTACTATCTTTACTTATGTCATTGCACATCCTCTCATTATAATGTCTTATAATTTTTTTTATTTATCATAATAATATAATCAAATATTAATGTTATACCATTTACAATTCAGTAGTTGTACAAATCATTACATTTTTGAATGACGATTTCCTTACAATGTCACTAATAATGACTCTTGGATCTAAATATAAATACATCATCTATTATATAAAATTAATAAAATAAATATTATATTTAAATAAAATTTGTACATTTTTTTTATTTATCATGTTATTTTATCAAATTAAATTTTATCAAGTTATTTTTCCACTATAAAGTTATAATATATGAGACAACTAAATATACCAAACTTATAAATATCAACATAAAAAAAATAGATAATCATCTTATGAATTATTAATTTCAGGTATAAAATCATACGAAAATAATTTTTTAACCGAGTCATATAACACATTTCAAGACTTAATAATTCTTTTTCTTTTTTTTCCGGCATTTTATTTTTTTGGACCAATTAAAATGACTTTATATAATTCAAAAAAATTAAGCAATCAACTAAATCAAGTAGCACGAAAATTAATAATTTCAAGTTAAACTAAAATATTTTAATAATAATAATAATTTACCTTCAATATTGTAAATAGTTATATTTTTGTTGTAATTAACTGTACTTCAGAAATATCACCACCTATAAAATTAAGAATGAAAATAACGTTAATAATAACATTAATTTTGTTTAACAAAATTAAACCATTCTATACACATTGAATAAACTTGAGATAAATTATTTCAAAAGAACTTAGAAAAAAATTGCATTAACCAGTTATAATTAAATTATATGAAAATGAAAAGGAAAAAAATATGGAAATGGAAAGGTAGATAAAAGTGGAAATATAAATGAAATTGAAAAGTGAAAGAAAAGGGGTAAATAGAAAATGAAAGATATGCATGGTGCTCTTGATTTACATATTCAGGATTCATCATTGCCTTTGATTAAAGCGGCAGTGTGGATTTGGGGCTGTTTTTAGGGACAGTGATGGATAGTTTCTTAAAGCTATTTCGGGACATTGGCCAGGTGTGTTCTCTCCTTGAGTTGCAGAAGGGATGGTACTTCGCTCGGTTTTATCTTGGGTTGACAATAACCTCCAGTCGAAGGGAATCATTTACATCGATTCTCAAGAAATTTATTTTGCTTTTTGTAATAATTAAGAGGATTTTTTTGATTTTGGTGCTGTTATTTTTTATTGTAAGTCTTTTATTTCTCGTAGACAAAACATTAAGATAGCTTGGATTAATAGGTTTAACAGCATTAAAGCTCATAAGTTAGCTAGAGTTTCAATTTTGTATGACCCTGCTAGAATCTGGGATGTTTTTTCCTCTTGTTTGTGGTCTTTTCTTTTATAAAAGTCATTTTTCTTCAAAAAAAATAAAATAAAATAAAAGATATGTATATATATATATATCATTTTGAATGGCAAGCACAATAACAATAATAACAAAAATAATATTGATACGAAAAGAGCGAAAGGAGAATAATCATAAAACTCATTTGAAGTAAATAAAACAAAATAAAAAGGGGCAAGGATCCAATGCGTATGTTAAAAATGCAAGGGAGTGCATTTTACGACATTCGTTCGACTCTTTTACCTTAAAAAGTAAAAAAACATATTTTGGGCCATGCATCGCTTGACGTGTGGGTACACATCAAACAATACACGGCCGTATCAGTCTGATGACGGTGAGTTTTCTTTTTAAAATAAAGTTCTTGTTAATAATAGATCCGAAAGGGAACAAAAAAAAAACTAAATACGAAGAAAAGTTTTTAAATCAGGTTTTACTTTGAGAAAACCAATTTTAAAATGGACAATATAGAATTTAAAGCAAATAGCCTAATAATTTCTATCACATGACAATATATCCTTTTAAAGGGTTTCACAACATAAATCTAGTCGAGATTAATATGTAATAAAACTATAAATGAAAATAGAAGCAAAATTTATGATAATCACGAAAATAACTAGAAAAGCTTTTTTATATTACCTTCGGTGTACTTAGTTGATTAAACTATCGAATATCTAATTCGTGGACCCTTTATGGTGTTGAAATAGTTAAGAAACGGTTGAAAAATCAAGAACTAAATGCCAAAGATCTCTTTTTTGCTTAAAAACCTTTGAAAGCTTTTGGAACTTTTGAAAATCTCTTTGTAAAGGCAAATATAACCTTTTGTTTTATAAATTTCCAAAAATTAACCAACCTCTTAAGAGTATCTGGGCAAAAGCTTATATAAGGGTGAATGTACGGCGGTACGTTAAGTATGTATGGCTGTACACTCAACTGGTGCTCCATTTGCTTTATGGAAAAGTCCACCAACTTTTGAGTGTATGGCCGTACTAAATGGAATGCACGGTTGTACACTTCAAAAATAGGTTAACTTGCCTGAAAAGTTAATATTCTTGTGATGCATGGGTGTACACTCCTTGTGCAAGGCCTTATATTGCCAAAAATGGGAAAAATCTGACATTTGGGCGAAATGATGAGATTTTTCTAAGTATACAAAGGCATATAGGCCATAAATGTACGGTGTGCAAGGCTTATAAACCTACATAACTCAATTTTTAGCCTCCGATTAAGGGTATTTCTCATCGTTTGACCATTTATGCCACTTGGCTACCCAAATTAAGTACAAAACATTTTAAAATAATTTTTTAGAAAATAATTTCAACACAAAAAGCATTCACCGTCCTTGGTTCGCTGTCTTTAAAGGAGCAATTTTTCTCATTAGACAACCCTGATAAAAGTATCCTCAGGACTCAGTGCTCACAGCATATTTTCATTTTCAATTTTCACAAATTTTTTCATTAACGGCTTCATTGCCTACATTGGTTTCCAAGTTCTAAGCTTTGAGCCATGGCTTCTTTCATGGAACACGTTATTTACACTACTCATGTTGGGCCCTATTATTTCCATCTCCACAGCAACGCCAAGTTCTTTAGCTTTAGCACTCGTCTTATTAATCACAGGTAGACTTTGTTTGCTTCCATTAGCACTAATAGATGATATAGTAACTGGAAAAAGCAAAACTTTTCATCTACAACTTGCTTTGCTGCTAATAAACCTTCCCCTCCAACTGATATTAGGTGGGTAATTTTCTTTAATTTCTTCTACTTCATTCAATTTTGAATTTGAATGCAATCAGAATTTACAATGAAATAAAGATGTTAATAGTTTTTCCTTGCCAGGGATGCAAAATGCGAAGTGGGTGGATTGGAAATTTTGTTTCTTTTGTTGTTTGGTTCTTGTCTGATTTTGGGTAGATTGTACCCAGAAAATGAAGATGAAACCCAAAAAAAAAAAGGAAAGGGAAACGGGATGGGATGGGTGTTTTTAGGGGTCACATGCAAGGCATGTGTTTGCCACGTGTCAGCCTATGTGGCCATCTGACATGCCATTTTTTTTCACGTGTCATCCTACGTGTGCACACGTGGATGATCAACTCACGGTTTTTTATCAAAGAGACAATATAGTTAACTCAAGGAGAACATTGCATATTTTTCCAAACATGCGGGATAATATTGCATGAAAGTAAATTTTAGAAGTAATATTGCTTTTTTTGAAAATTTCAGGGGCAAAATTGCCTATTAAGCTTATAAATTACATTATTTTTACAAAAATCCCCTCCCTGTAGAGTAATTAAATTGCAAAGTCTTTTTAAAAATATATAAAAAAGACCAATATATTTTGTTGGAAAAAAATAATAACCATCTATTATTTCAATATTACACTAAATTAACCTTTTTTAGTAGTAGTTTGTTATTTTATTATACAATTCGTTTAGATGTACGGTAGGTTGCAATTGGACCGAATTTGATGAACGGATGACAAATGGATCCATGCTTGCCCAAATGGGTTTCCCACCTGCAATTAAGCACCATTAATTGTACGTGTGATTCGTAGTAACAAGAATTTGGTAGGAGAGGTAGAGCTCTGTTTGTTGGACACATAATAATACAGCTTTTTATGCCATTGATTTGATGCTGAAACTTTCCAGTCAATTTGTTTAATATGCAGCTCATTGCTACCAATAATAATTCGCATATATCTCTCATAGTTTATTTAGCCTTTCAGTTTCAAAAAGTTATTTTACATCTATAAACTCTATGACAGTCTAATTAAGAAAACAAAATCTCAAGGATGTCAAAATCAGCTGGAAATGATAAAACTTTTGCTTGATTGGAATGTGTTAGTGGCATTAGAATATCCTTTTATTTAGTTAACTAAATATGTCTATATATAAATTCAAATAGATGAAAAATAAGAAACCTCCTCTCATTTGTTTAAACAGTATAAAATTCATCAACCAGATTAACCATTAACAGCTAATGCAAAGAGAATGTCCAGTAATATATTTCACCAAATGGTCAACGTACTTCATTTAAAGCAGGCACTATACTTGTTTTTGTTAATAATCAGTGATAAATTTAGAGGAAAACCACTTATTAAAAAAAAAGCTCTTTTAAGAATCAATAATAATAATAATAGTACCTCAGGTGCTAGATTAAATAATAATTCAACCTGAATGAAAAAAATAAATATATAAAAAAATCCACACATTTATGCAGTTTGTAATTAAAAGGTTACCTTCAAAAAAAAAAAAAGAAAAGAAAAAAAAGGAACTAGGTACCAAATCACATATCATGCAAAAAGGCAATATATTTATTATCATTTAAAAGGTCTTGTATGGTGGGTTGATTTCCAGGTTCAAACGAGCCCATGACTTCATAATCATCTCCCCACAACAATTATAAGAGATGAGCATATCTATTAGACTTTAATCTTTGTCTTTTTAATGGTAAACGGTAATGATATACATACCTTGAAACTCATTGGCACAAATAAGGTTGTACATGCATAGAAGCATCAATGGAGAAGCCAGCAAGCCAAGGTAAAGCAGATGGGAAACCTTTAACAACTGTTGTGCAGACGGATACAAATGCTTCCTGGGAGGTTGTCCAGCAGTTAACAGGTCCATCAAAAAATGACGTAGCGTAGGCAGTAACAGCTGCTACAAATGTTGCAGGCATGAAACGAGCAACATCTAAACTCAGCAAGAGAAGGCACTATATAAGGCTAAAGCTTGAGATAGTCCAATCTCCAATCAGCTTCAAACCTTTTACATCCCCAAGCACATCAAATCACGGAATTCTTCGCTTCACCCAAGTCCATAATCAAGGAAGCCTTCTATTCCAAGTCCCAAATCAGGGAATTCTTCTCTTCAGCCAAGTCCTGTGGGAACTCCTACAACGGTTTTCTCAAAGCTGTCATTACAAGAACAAGATAACAAAGGAGAATCAGCAGTTTATGAAATAAATAGCAAGGAAAAAGAGAAAGCCGTTAAAGAGAGGCGATTTTACTTTCATCCATCACCTTGGTCAAGACAAGGATACACAACCAGAACTACTTACTTTATTTCCTGACATCCAACAAAACATGTGAAAATTCATGATCATGAAAAAAACATTTCTGCCTGTTTAAACTTTATTTCAATCCTGTTAAATGCAACATATGATGTCACAACTTATGGAATTCTTTGGAAAAAGGAAACGCTAATAAATTTCTTCTAATTTTCTAGGACCAAGGACTATTTTTTCTACTGGTCGATAATTTATTTTTCTTATGCTTCACAATATACTTAAATCAAAGAAAAAAGGAAAAAAAATAAAAAAAATACCCATAACTTGCACACATGAGAGGAGAATCAATCAAGATACAAGTTGGGAATACTTTTATTTTTTACAAAGGTGTTTTCAATAACGGGGGCATTGTACCTGTGAGAATAAGGTTTGATTGTTGAACCTTATTTGTACCATCCAACTAAATTCCTATGCATGCCAAAGAAATATAACTGTCCTTTCAATTTTTACATGCAACTATGCCTGCCTTCATTTGCTACACTCCAAAAGATGTGAGTTTGGCTGTTGCTTTAATTGAATTGGTTCTTTGATTTGCAAATCCAAGGTGTTTAGTAAGCTGTAAATGCTGCTTAATTGAGGGTGAGAAGAGTCTCCAGCTATAAAGACATTTTTCTTCCTTTCCACTTCAATCCAACTGCATCCTGGTGGCTTTTTTAGGTTTCTCATTTTCATTACCTTTCGTATTTCCATGACCACATCCCATTTAGCATCTGCTGCAAATAGGTTTGATAGAACTACATAATTCCCAATATCATTTGCTTCAATTTTAAATAGGCGTTCGGCCATAGCACGCCCCAATTCTACCTCATGATAGATCCTGCAGGCACCTAACAATGCCCCCCATACGTTCGCATTAGCTTCAATGGGCATTCTAGACACTAAAGAATATGCATCATTGATCCGACCACCCCGTGCAAGGAGATCCACAACACAACAGTACTGTTCCATGGTTGGTTTCATTCCATGAACCTTTTCTATTGCATAAAATACCTTCAAACCTTGTTCCACAAGGCCAGCATGACAGCAAGCAGATAAAACAGCAGTGATAATAATGTGATCTGGTTTTACTCCCAGCTCAAGCATATGAGTGAAAATCCTGAGTGCTTGTTCTCCCATACCATGCATGGCATACCTGCCAACCATGGCAGTCAATATAACTAGATCTCTCCCCGAGTTTGACTGGAAAAGCTTAGAAGCATGGCTTATACAGCCACATTTTGCATATGCATCTAAAAGGGCTCCCTCCAAGTAGGAATCATCAAAACAAGCTCGAATCACATACCCATGACACTGCTTCATTAAATGTACTGAAACAATTTGAACACAAGCTGGGAGGAGACTAATAATGGTTACTGTATCAGGCTTCATTCCTCTATCATGTAACTGACGGAAAAGACAAAGAGCCTGATCAGGATAATTGTTATCAGCATATGAGTGGATCATTAGATTCCAAGTGGTTAGATCAAAAGAAGGCATCTCTTTGAAAATCATATATGCTTCATCATATAATCCAAAATTCACATAAGCTGAAATCATCGCATTGAAAGTAACCAAATTCCTTTTCTCATATGAGCTCCGGAAGACCTTAAATGCATAGTCAATGTTACCACATTTGGCATATGTGTCAAGTATTGCATTTTTAGTTGTTGGCTCAACATCAGATGACAAAAGGCCACACCTGAGAGAATAGCAATGAGCCTCTTTAACCTTCTGTACTTGTAAAACATTGGCACAAAAATGAAGTATGGTTAAGATGGTAATGGAGTCAGGTCTAATTTCTTCCCTATGCATCCACTGTAACAGTTCCAAAAATTGAGCATTATGTCCACTCTCTGTGAAGGCATCGAGCATAGTATTCCACGATATTAAATCTCTATTATAAATAAGATGAAATGAACGGGACGCTGCTTCTATGTCACCACATTTTGAATAAAAACTAACTAGAGCATTGGCAACAGATGTATCTTGACATAACACAGGATGTCGAATAACATAACCATGGATCTCTTCACCAAGCTTCAAGTTCTTAAGATGAGTACATGATGGTAGAATACTGACAATAGTGACAGAATCTGGACCATTCATTTCCAGAGAAAGTAATTTCTGAAATAATTCCAAAGCTAATGACCACTTCCCATTTGATGCATATCCTGAAATGATAGCGTTCCATGATACCAAATCTGTCCATTCCATTGTCTGAAACAACAATTCTGCTTCTTTTACTCGTCCAACCATCAAGTAGAAACTCAGCAAGGCATTGCGAACAGAAATATCTGCAAACAATTCATTGTGCCGCAAGGCATAACAGTGGATCTCTTTCCCAAAGCGGTAGGCAGAATCCCCATACAGAGATGCACAAACAGGAAGAACATTAGCAATGGTCACATGATTTGGTTTTGTTTGACTTCTCAACATTGAAATAAACAATCTGAATGCACTGTCCGTCAACTTATTCTCAGAAAAACCTGCAATGATGGCATTCCATGAAATGACATCTTTGTCATTGATGCTATTAAAAGCAGCATATGAATAATTGTGAACTAGCCCACACTTAGCATACATTGACACCAGTGCATTTCCCACAAGTGTATGCGTCTCCATTCCAGACTTGATTAGAAAACCATGCATACACTTACCTACATATATATTTCCCATGCGACCACACACAGGGAGAATGATAGCAGCAGTAACAGAAGTAGGCTTCACTTTATCAACAACAATCATGCTATTGAACAACCTTAAGGTTTCAACATCATGATTCCGAGACCCGGCAAACCCAGATAAGAGAATATTCCAGAAGACAGCATCATTATCACCGCTACCAACTTCGCCAAACAGTTTATTGCAATCACTAAGAGCTCTGCATTTGGCATACATGTTAAGCAGTGATTTGGAAACATAATGGCAGGACAGATGGCCTATTTTCACCGAGGTGCTGTGAAGGGCCTTGCCCCATTTTATGGCTGAGAAGCCAGCACAGGATTTGAGAATAGATGCAAGAACTCGATAATCATGAAGACACCTCAGGTCTCCATAGCAACAACTAGTTATAGTATTTGCACTGGAATCTGGTTCAAACATGCTTGCAAGCTGCTTGCCTGGCTACTCTGTATAAATTGTTATGCTGCCAATGCCATTTACTAACTCTCATTTAAAGAAAGCATCCTAATGAGCCAAGCTGCATACAAAATCATTCCCAACCCAGCCATTTCTATCACAGATTTCACCAACTTCAGTGTCCACCGAATGCAACTCTCATCCTCCCCAATCCTTTTGATGCCTAATTACTAAACCATTCAAGAATTCAAATTTGGAGCAGATTCACCCACAATCAATCAATATTGGAAGGTAGAAGATGACCTCTTGCAACTTATTATGTGATGTGACTGCTAGTTTAGCTCCCTACAACAACTGTTTAATCAAGTGCCTGAAAGTGAAAATTAGAACTCATTTTGACTAGAGACCAAGAATAACAAAGTCCCTTCAACTAACAAACTAATTATACTATATAATATTATATGATACATCATAACCAAATCGCTCAATGAATAGTGAACCAAGCACCTGATTCACCAGCCATTTTTCTTTTTTCTAATACACTGGAAACAGCTGCTGGCTACAAATGCAAATTCTTGGAATGACATCAAATAAGAGATCCATTTTACACATGCAAGTTGCTAAATGAAGCAGGTGCTGGCTGGAGATTGCATGTTGCTCCTTTTGACATCAGTACTAGAGCTGGACATTGCAAGCAGAGAATTTTAACATTCAATTGAATTAGCAAATCCTAATCATAGCACGAAAACAAAATCTTATTTAATTTTGCCAAAATAGAAGAGTAAAAAAGATAAAATGCTCTTCCTCCAAACTTATTATCATTTGGACAAAGTATTAGAGTAAAAAGGTTAAAAAAATAATGCATATGATAGTTACCATTTCAACATTTTATTTGAAGTAACAGCTTACCCAAGTTGAGAGTATCAGTCAAGGATACAGAAGTGAAAAAACTAACTGCATAACATGATTGAAAAAAAAAAATCCATTAACATCAAACTAAACAGATCAAAGAAAAGAAGAAATTCCAAGAAACACGTGGTAAAACTTTTTCTATGGGTAATACAACAATTTTAAAGGTGCGAATCAACGACTCCCCTGCTGCAGCCTGATTGTCCATGGATAATACAGCAGATGGAACACTTTCCATGCTGTGAGCCATCATCACCAAATACTTGCCCTAATTAGATATTTCTCTTTATATTCTTCAATTACTTTTGAACATAGCAAAAAGCTTATACATAAAATTAAAAAGATTCTGGCAAGGAATTTTCTTCATATATATTGGACAGCGCCAACAAGCAACAGTCAAGACCATTTCTAAAAGTTTCTTTTTTTTTTTTTAATTAAAAGTGTATATATAATAAAGGAAGCAAAGAACAATTAGTGCTTGAGAAAATTCATTAAGATTCAAGAAGATATGAAAGACCCGTAAGATTTTCTTGAAGCCATTTTGAATTCTTTACCTACTTCCAGAGAAGGTGTCTAGATTCCAAGGCTACTTTTAAATTTGCTATTTCCCAATAAAGAAAACACCACCTATTAGGACCATCTAAATGAATAACTTATCTTTTGAAACAAATGCAATTACCTTGAATATCTATTCTTTTCGTTCACACAACAGAATACATACCTCCAAGAAGATGGCCTGTTTCATGAACTAAAATTCAAAGTTTGAATGGAGCCCAGTAACTCGCGATTTGAGAAAGCAGGTACCACCAAGAAAATTATTCTCCAAAAAGGCTAATCCTAATATTTCTGCAAGGTTAAGTCTAATATCAATCCTTCGCCAGACAAGAAGAGAGAAGCACGAGCCAGGGAATAATAATATTAACAAGCATATCATAATCTTTATTTGCCTCAATGCAGAAATCTAAATGCACAGTGTATACATATATACTTTTTATGATGGTATATGAACAAGCATATCATAAATTTCACAACCATACCATCACATGGGACAAAAAACTGGAAACCAAATAGTTGGTAGAAGTTCTTGTACAAAGAAGTTATAAAGAAGCAACAGACGAATGAACATCAACCCAATGAGAATCCCAAAAGAGTTTCATCCAGAAGAAAGAGTTTCCTTTCAAAAGTTCAGCCAGAATAGTTTGTAAAAATTAGAATAAAGCTGAAGGTGTTTACGGTACAAAATTAGTTCACAGTCATCAATCTCCACTTACACCAAAAATTAACTTCTGTATATATGGTTATATGGCCAACCCTCCCAAACAAAAAGAAAAAAGAAAAAGAAAAATCCATTATAATAAGAAGGGACATGAGAACAACTCAAGCATCAATCAGTGGACTATAAGCTCTGGCATATAAAAGTATAGAATTAAATTGTAGCAAATAAACAGAAACATCTACTCCATAACCCAGATTATAGAAAATAATCTAAACGCAAGATACAAAGTAAGATAATAATGAAATAAGAGAAAGATCAGAGTAATGAATGAGGACCTGAAGTGGTATTATGGCCTCTAGCATGAGGTGGATTCTTTAAGCATAAAATGGCTTTATCTGGAAAGGTGTAGCAACTTGAAGTAGGAGGGGGCTCCATGCATGGGTATGCCAGGTGTTTATTTATAGTAGGATGAGAAACACTATAAATACAATGGTCACGCCAGATTTAAGTTTTGTTTGTTTAAATAAACACGAACACGCCTACTTAAGAAAATTACAGAGCGAAAATAGAGGAAGGATTCCAGAGGTGTCAATTACATGTCAATTAAAAAAAAAAAAGAAAAAAGAAAAAGGTGAAGGTGGAATTTGTTACCAGAAGTTTAGTAAAATATGTAATGTGGAGTGTAAAGTTTTTTTAGTGCAATATTGGATTTGATGTTTTGAAATTGGTATAATGTGACCTCTAACCAAATGAAATCATAAAGTTGATCCATATCCGTGAATTGATCGATGACATAGCAGCTATTATGATATGTGACATGGTAGGTGATGAAAGGTGGATGCTGATGTGGCAGAAAGATAACACGTCATCCAAAGCACATGATCCTCACGTGATGTATTAAAATTAGGGTCTTTTATCTATCATCTTCAATTGTTTTTTTTTCCTTTCAGCTCCATTGCAACGGCTGTTCCTTTCTACTCTACTCTATTCTTCCTCCTTTCTACTCTACTCTTGTTCCTCCTTGAAAATCCCATTGTATCACGCATTGAAGAATCTGGTATGTCTTCGTCTAATTCAATGTCGTTACCACCAGATATGCAATTTCGAACAAGGGAGAGTACTAATGATTACATGAATGAAATAGCATGGCCAAGGTATTTTTGTGGTGATAAAGCGATTAGATTAATTTTGTGGAGCATATCAAATCCTAGAATGCATTATTATAAATGCCCAAATTTTGGCATGAGGAATGTAAGTATCAGTGGTTTTTTTTTTGTGAAATTTATTTATGAATTCGTAATATGTGAGGTTAAGGGAGTGTATTTTGTGGTTTCATTAGTAGGCGATGGAATACAATTTTTTTTTTGTGTGGTATGACACTGTAGAAAGGATGAGAGAGAGGTCAAGACTCCTACTGTATGATATGCACAAGGAGATAATGAAGCTGGAGAAAGAAATTATGAAATTGAACAAAAGGATCAAAAGGCAAGACATAAATATGCACACAGATGAATGTGAAATGTATTCTGGGATGATGATGAGAATGAAAAAAGAGATGGAGACTTTAGTTAATTCAAAAGATGTCAGTCGAGGTGGGTTTAGGTGGTTGATGCAAATGCTTTGTGCATTTATTTTTGGGTGTTTGTTTTTTGTAGGTTTGAAGTAGTTGTATTTACTTTTTTGGTGAAATTTAGGATTAATGGTATGTAATAGTTGGGATTATGGCCGTGTAATTGCAAAGGTAAATGTATTATTGCTAATTAATTTACTGTTATTCTTAATCTAATTGAACTGTTGTTTTCGTAGAGGTTATAATTGCAAATATTAATTTGATTTATATACCACATACAACCATAATATGATCCATATAATGGATATATCATAGTCCACTTTGATTGGCAACAAGAAGTTAAAACTCATGTTGCATGCACAAAGTTTTAATTTTCAAACCTGGTTTCCCTTTCTCCTTTGCTACATAAAATAGAAAAAAAGGGCATTTATCCTTTATATATTTTGCCCTAATCCTGCTAGAGTCATTCTTTATCATCTTGAAGTTTTTTACAGTAGTCATAGCATAACCAACCAAAGCATTCCTAATAGATATTGAATTTTCAAATATCATCCCCTTCCTAAAGTATGCTTTCCTTTCTTTTGGATCGTACATAACTCTCTTCTTTTCAAGTTGTTGTTTAACATCTCTTTTATTCATTACATAACCTAAATCTAATTCCTATTCACTTTCATACCTTGATAATGAGTCACTATCAGTTTCTTCTACATCACTATTATCACAGCTTTCACCTCCATCCCTACTATCACTTGATTCATCACTACCAACCTCAATTATTGTCTTCCCCCTTACAGCAAAGAAATTATCTACTTGTTGGCTAGGTATTCCCAATGTGCCAAACTTATCTCCTACAACCTTAGACTCATCCATATTAATGGGCTTTGAAAGGAGGAACAACCGCTACAATGGAGCTAAAGGAAAAAAATGATTGAAGATGGCAAATAGAAGAGGTTGGCTAAAAATCTTTTTACCCTAATTTTAACACATCACGGGAGGATCACGTGCTTTGGATGATGTGTCGTCTTTTTGTCCACCTTTCGCCATCTATCATGCCACGTGTCATGATACCTGCCATGTCATCGATCAACTCACGGAGATGGGTCAACCTAATGGTTTCATTTGGCTAGGGGTCACATTGAATCAATTTCAAAATATCAGGCCCAACATTGCACCAAAAAAAATTTAGGCCCTACATTTCATATTTTGTGAAACTTCAGCGACCAAATTGCACCTTCAGCCCCCAAAAAAAAAATCTTTGTAGCAAAGTGATTAGAAATACTTTTAAGCCTTTTAATATGTTTTTTAGTAGTTAAAATTCAAAATATTTTGTCAATATGTTGTACATTGTCAACTTATTTATATACAATTACAATATAATTGTAGTACGAGAGAATTCACACAATATATTATATACTAATAATTATTATAACACTTTATACCCGATCAATCATAAGACCCGGATACTGAATATCACAGCCAGGCTTAGCTTCTTTTAATGACCAATCATAAAACTTACTACCAAAGAGTTAGTTGTTTTAACAGTTGTTCTTTATTTTCGAAAAGTTTTGGCAGGATCTCCTTCAATTATTGATGACCTCGTTTGGAAAATTTTTACCAAAACATTTCTAAAATCATATAACTACTTCCACTATCTCAAATAATTAATCATAATTTACATAATTAGCTTTAAAATGAAAACTTAATTCACTATAGTCATAAATATTTACTCATATACACAATTATGTATAAGTTTGGTGTCATCAGGATTCAGTGTACATATCAAAATATGCATAATCATATGAATACAATTTAGTTCGGACTTAAGATATCAATTTTCAAGCTTCCTACGTATCCTGTTTAGGGAACCAGAACCACGTAGTTCTTCATTTTTGAAGTTTAACATAGTAGTTTTAAATAAGTAATCTGGGTTGGGCATGAATACAATGTCTCAAACATTCACAGATACACACACACACACACATATATATTATATACATCCTTAATTACACCAAATTATTCCAGATTGTGTGATGCACAATTAATCACAGTACAAATTCTTTAAACCATCTATTGATATTTGTTAAAATACTTGCATCAACTTTTATTTTCTTATTTAATTCTGACATTTGCCCCTAGTATATCCGATGGAATTGTAACGAGCTGGATATACAAGATTTAAACACGGGATCGATTTTTTTGCTACCATGCGGTTCATTCAATGTTATTTTCTTATTTTGACATTTATAACTTTATCACTAACTATATGTACATTTATTTATACATACATATACATATGGACTGAGTTCTCAGAACCATACAACCTACCATTTAATACATATACACTTATATACACTTGTGAACCGAGCTCTTGGAGCCATCTAGCTCACAACTCAATTATTTACATTTACCGGAAGAGCTCGCAGAGCCATTCAATCTGGCAATTACATTTAAGATGCAGTACTGCTATATTTTCCTAATTGGCATGCCAACCTGATCCCATGACATCCAATTCCTGTCTAGTTTTAATAAGGGCAAATATAAAATCATCATTAAATAAAATAAATAATATCATATATATATTGGCATCACTTATTCGTCACCTCTTCTAAGATGTTCACATAAATTCTTAATCATTTTGATGCATTAAATACCCCTTTAAATCTTAACATATTCGGTCCATAATACCATGCACATAGTTATTTATTTTCCTACAATATATGTTCAAGGTACATATATCTTAGATTTTTAAATCATATATTTTGTTTAGTCTTTTCCAGTTAACATGAACCACCAACGTAAAAATCAAATCATATGTATGACTCTAAGTACATAACTTTCATATAATATTTTAGATACATATTAAATCATGCATAACATGTAATCAGTCAATTCACTATACTTCACACGTAAGTCACTATAAAGTGCATCTAAACTCCTAAATCGTACACACCATTATATCTCAACCAGTTTCTTAGATTGGCTTACACATATTAGTCCCAATTGTTGGCTAATTCAATTAAAAACTTGAGAACTAAATTTTGACTCCATGTAACTATATTGGTAACTAGGAGTTGATGAATCAAGAATCAAATTTATTTATTACAAGTTAAAGCTCAAGTTATATATATATATACACGCACATTTATATATGTGTACCTATAACAATTCATTTACTACCTATGTTGTAATTATAATTCCAATTATCTAAATTTTATCTCCCTATTTGACCCCTAACTAAAACAATACTGATCTGCATTTATAGTTGGATGTCATATTAAGTAGTGATAATTGGGATGGGAACAGTTAAAACATTTTCACACGAAGACATCTGCAATAGTGATACATTATTCCTATAACTTTGGCACCCTAACAAGGACTAAGGATTTAAGGTATCGACAATAAATCCATATATATCATCAATTAAAATTTATATTACAACAAGACCTACTTGTCTTAGACTACACCTATCTTATGGCATGTCACATTAAATTATAAAGTCTTCATTAAAATCAAATATTTTAGACACCTAATCATATTTACATGATCCATTTAACAATATTAAAATCAAAAACCTACAATATCTAGCGACTCATAATTTACTTACCCCTACATGAATATTTTATGTTATGTTTTGAAAAAATCATTCGAAATATGTACTAAAAATGCTATTCTTAATTAAATTTTCAAGTAATAATTAATGATCAAGCTTAACAATCCATTATATTATACAAATTAAACAAACAGAAACAACCATTCAATCTTAGGAAAAAAATAATAATAAGCAATTTTTCCATAATTAAATTTCATAATTTATTTAAAGAAATTAAGAAGATGAATTTGGTAGTCTCATAACATTTAAGAATGATTTCTTGTATTTTTCCTCACTTTTTCTCGTTACTGAGCTCATCGGAGTTTTGTCGAAGCCTCGCTGGCATGAGGGCGAACACAGTTGAGGGTAGCTGACGTTGAGAGGAATCCCTCGGTGGTGTTAATGTGCTCTTGCGCTCCACCGTTTGGTCGGGATATGCTCAAGTCCCACCCATAACCCTTCTCTTCAATCTACTCCTTGTCGGTGAAAGAAAAGGAATAAGGGATGCCAGCATGATCGCTTGACTCTTGGGGATCCATCGGGGCAATGCTTCTCATCGATTGCCGCTGTGGGTCACTAGTAGGAGAAAGAGCAGTCACCATCGCAAGGAAGGGAGCGAAGCAACCCGACGCTGCGAGATTGAATGCCAGCAATGGGGGATGAAAAGTGGTGGTGGCATGCAAGCTGCTGTCGATGGGGGTGATCGGCAAGGCCGCTGGTCGATGCTCGCCTTCTCTCTCCCGTCTCCTTCCCTGTTGTCCTCCCAACCTTTTCTTTTCCATTTTATTTCCTTGTTATTTTCTTTAATTGTTTTTTTTAAATCTTTTTGGGACTCTAGAGACATCCTTATTATTATTATTACTATACATTTACTTATTTTAATTTCTTGTTTTTAGTTTCTAAATTATACTTTATTTACAAATTATTAATTTAGAAATGTACAAGTGATGCTGACTTATATCACATTCCCAAAAATTACTCTTTTTAAACCGGTATCAAAGCTATTATTCACCTATTTAAGAATATTCTCGAACTACTCAAGTTTTGGGGCATTGCAATTATAGCTAATATTATTAATAAACAATAATAATAATAATAATATATAAAAATTAACTAATTTGCAAAATTAAAAAGAAAAAAAATAGTTAACAATTAAAAATAAGAAATAGTGAGAAGATTATCAAATAACCATTCAACTTTCAAATAGCTTGCAAAAGAAACTAACAAAGTAAAAAGATCTAATGATATTTAATCATTAATGGAATAAAAGAAAAAGATATCCAATCATATTAAACTCATCGATGGTTGTACTTCTTATTAATTTGAAGATTTATAATTAATACTTAAATTTAAATCTAAAAGTAAAAAGTCAATAAAACCAAATATAAAGGTATCTTAAAAAAAGAGCAGAACAAAACTTGTAAATAAAAGAAAACTATAAGAAAATTAAAAAAAAAAGGTAATACAAAAATGGAGAATAAGGAAGAAATAAAAAAAGAAAAAAGAGGGGGGGATAGACAGGAACATTATAGATCACAACTTTTAGAGGTGGCAAATGGGTTGGGCTACACAGGTTTGGATCGGATCATAAATGGACGAATTATAAATGTACCATTATTTATAAGTTATAAATAGGTTATTGCCCAAATAGATTGTACAAATTGGGATCAACCCATGGGTTTAATGCATGTTGGCCTATCTATATTTAGTTTGGATGGATAGTATATAGCTCAGATGAATTGCATGTAGCTTAAATATGGATTAATTTATTTGACTCATTTTTTAATGAAACCAACTCTCTATATAATAACATGATATTAAAAATACTACAACAAGAAAAAAATATTGGCCCAAATATGTCAGGTGGCCCAAATAAATTAGATGGCCTAGATGGGTCACATGTAGTCCAAATGTAAATCAACCTATTTGACCCATTTTTAATGAAACTAACTCTCGATATAATAACGTGATACTAAAAATACTGCAGTAAAAAAGATAATGACCCAAATATGTCGAGTAGCCCAAATGGGTTGGATGCTCCAAATGGGTCAGATGTAGCTTAAATATGGATCAACCCCTAAAAAGGTTCCAACATATTACATATTTTCTCAACTAAACTCCATTGGTTGTTAGTTAGATTCCAAATATAAGTTGGGGTCAACAATGGCCAAATGTGAAAAAACCGTTCGATAAAAGAGGGCTATATCAAGCATCTCATAGGTAAAATTCCACCTCGTGAGATAATCCAACCACAATCCTTTAGAACACTCAAGACCTACTCGATCTATACATTCAACGAACTTAATTTTCCTAGCTTTTGACCCATTCACATATTTCACCCCCTTCATGATAGATATAATTGATTTGTCAATCAACTTCAAACCCTCTCGAACCATAAGATTTAGGATATGACCTCCATAATGCACATGAAAAAAAGTGACTATTACAATGCAAATAACCACGTAAACTAAATTGATCTTTTAATAACTTTTGATGTTGTTATTATTTCATGCATTATCTAAAGTAATAGTAAATAATTTCTTCTCTATTCCCTAAAATTTTAACTTTTCATAAATTTTTTCATACAATAGAGCAGTAGTGTGCGAAGCAAAAAAAAAATAGAAGTCTAATTTTTTACAACATAACTTCCAATCCTTATCCATATAATGAGTAGTTAAGCAAAGATAACCCTTAGAAAATGCATGAGGTCTATACATCACAAGTCAAGCATATCATACCAGATACTTCAATTAAAATATTCCTAAGAACATTTGTTTTTAAGATCTATTATATAAACAACTACAAAGAAATCAAGCATAAGCAGTTTGCATAAAGCTAATCCAACATAAGCATTCTAATTATTATGTGGAGTGATGTTTTGACATGAACATAAGCATTTTAGTGCATATAAAATACATCAGAATAAAACCAAACACACAGTAAAAAGATAATAGGTTGGGCAAACCAGATATAAGCCCAAACAAGTAAACAATCAAATACGTAATTTGCTAATGAAACAAACACTTAAAAAGCTTGAGATTTCATGCTTTTAATACAAAAAAAATAAAATAAAATTATATATGTGTATGTGTGTTAAACATAGGCATATTATGAAAGTTATGTAATAAAGTGAAAGAAAATATGATTAGGGGGCTTATGGAAAGTACAAAGCAAAAGCTACCTACATCTATCCACTGAACACCAAAACAAATATCTACACTTACATCATCATTATCATCATCACCATAATTAGCTTATGAAGTTAATTTCAATCACTTGAGTGCCATAAGTAATAGAAAAGAAAGATAGTTGATTATGCACCAAAGACGTTGCATATAAACCCATTATTAATTAATTTATTTTGAAAATGGACTAATTAATAAGCAGTATATAAAAAAAATTAAAAAGTGAAAGTGGTAAATAGTTAACCAAACAAGATATATGTAAACCAGAGCATCGTCACTTTTCATTAACTATATTGTCTTTCTATAAAAAAAATATATGTATTTGCCACTTAACCAAACAATCCATAATTCTTATTAGCAAAATAAATTAATAAAGTCACTAATTAAACAAAATTAACAGATGAATACAAGTCCAGAAATTGTCAGAAAAAGCAATAAGTTGAAATTTAGGATACATTGATCAATTATAAAGTCCTTTAAACATTCCAAGATAAACAGATGATTTTAATGTTAGTAGAATTTTCTTATAAAATAAGTTCAAGTTTAAACATTATAATCATCAGAAGGAATACAATAACCAAATCCTAATTGTAATTAGTATATATTTGGCAAAATGAAATTGATAATAATCAAAATATAAGATGGAATCAACTACAATATTTAATAGAATAATGGACTAAAAATCAAATACAGAATTAATAAATCAGAATAATCAAGCTAATATTTAAAAAGGACATCATTATGTACACATTATCAAGTTCCAAGAGGAAATCATTAAGCTAAATACAAACAAGAATCAACTAAATTATCAAGTTCCATTATCATCATTAATCCAGATGCATTAGTCAAATCCTAATTGTAGTCAGTTTATATTTGATAGTTTATAAGCTTACTATTACATAAACTAGGTTCATCATCAATGGTGAAGTGAAGAATATGTTTATACACAAACCAAATTGAACCAGATTGCTCACAAGCCCCAACCCCATATTGGTTGTGACTATACAAAATCACAAGGTGAACAAGCAAAAAAAGAAATAGAAAATGAAATGCAATAATAATCAAGAGTGAAAAATGAGACAAGAATTAGAAATTAGACAATTGCATTAGTTATTTAATGAAATAAGAAGGAAGAGAAAAAAAGCTTAGAATCTTATTGGAGAACAAAATAGGATAGCTAGTTGGCGACAAAAGCTATGAACGACAGCCAGCCAAGGAAAACTAAAGAGCTAAAGGCCATATGTGTGTTTGTGTGTATGTGTGTGTGTGCATATATATGTATATGTATATGTATATGTATATGTATATGTATATGTATATGTATATGTATATGTATATGTATATGTATATGTATATGTATATGTATATGTATATGTATATGTATATGTATATTTGTAAATATATATGCATATGTATATGTATATGCATATGCATATAAATATACATATACATTTATATGTGTGTGTGTGTGTATGTGTATACACATATGTATATATATATGTGTGTGTATGTGTGTACATATGTGTGTGTGTGTATGTGTGTATATATATGTATATACATATGTGACAAAAGCCACATTATCAATAGGAACTTCATTATAATTAGAAAATTATCAACAGAATCCTCCATACATGCCTCCTCCTATTAGAACCGTACCTAGTATATATGTGTGTGTGTGTGTGTTTGTAATTCAACTATATATTTTCTTAGCCTATCCATTTTAAAGTTCTACTAATATCTTAAAGAATTTTAACATTAAATTTACTAATTTCATATTACGATCAAAATCTCTACAATGACACATATTATTTTCATGTAAAATATGATGATAAACTATGAGATAAACTTTTATTCTAGATATCTGATCATTAAATTCACAAATTTTTTGTTTAATATTCCAAATTTTTTCATATACTTCTATAAGTTTTTGTCTTTTTTGTTCTCTATCCATTAATTTAAATATTCTATAGACTGGAAAAACAATTTGCAGGAATACTTGGAGGAAAATCAATTAAAATATCAATCAAATTTATTTTCTTATGAAAATCTTGGCAATTGCAAAATTTGCTAAATGAAAATTTTCCTGCTCTTTAATTAAATGTTCTTTTAAACTAATTAATTCCTTCTTTAATAAAAAAATATTTTTTATTATTATCAAAATCTATAACACATAAACCATATAAAAATTTATTAATACACCAAGATATAATTAAAATGAAATACCAAATGGAATATAATCTGATGAAAATTTACAAGTAGGAGTTTCTGATGAGGTTACAGGAGGAGTACATGTACAAGCTTATGAAAATATAAGTTGTAGATCTAAGATTTTATTACAAAGGGAAGTAGAAATTACAAAGGATGTTAAGTTAAAAATACCATCTAAAGTCTTGTAATTCAAGACATGTTAAGTTTTGAAGAATTTATGAACTTCTTTCTTGATATACTTGAGGATCTCCTACGAAATTTTTAGTAATAGCAAATATTAAATTATTTATTATATCATCACATTCAGTCTCTATTTGCGTATTATTTTCTATTTTAACAATCATTTTTTCTAGCTGATAATATGTGAGCTTTATTTATATTTGCTACATAATGATCCCACCAACCTTTTAATTGTCTAGTAAATCCCGATATTAACATTTGAGCTACAATTGCTTCATTATTTCCTTTTGATTTATAAGCACTAGCTGCTAGGGTTATTTCTTGTAATAAATTTAATATCTGATATTTTGTTAAGCCATCTATATTCCATTCATATAAAGATGTACCATCATATCCTACTTGATATCTATTTTCTTCATATTGTGTAGCTAGAGGTGTAGGTCTAGGATAATAGTTACAAGTTTTTGGACTAGGTGTATAAGTATTAAAATGCAATTTCTTAATTGAAAATTCTTCTTCATTATTTATTTTAAACTGTTCTTCTATATTTTCTATGTCCGATATAGTTTTTATTTCTGATGTAGCTTCTTCGTCTATAGTCATAATTTTTTTATATTTAATACTTAGCTTTGCTAAATTTTCTTCTATTTTTCTTAATACAGGGTCTTCTTCCTTTAAAGTGATAATTGTTCTTATAGAGAATTCAAGAGGTTTAAACAAAGGAGTTTCTAATTTAATGGGTGGATTTTTTGCTAATGGTTTTGATGTTTGAGCTATCTCTGTTTGTGACTTAGGCGTTTGTACTATTTCTTCTATCCTATTTACCTGACTAGCTATAGTATCTAGTATTTGATTAGAAAAATTATTTTGCAATATTACATGTTGTAAATATTTTCCTACATCTTTACTCTATAATTGTATTTTTTTAAATGGTTCCGCATAATAGGTTTTTTCTTTATTTTTTTACTTTAATACATTTTAAGGGAGGATGTATAAATATTACTGAATTTTCTTCTACAGTATCCCATTATTTACCCATTTTTGAAGATATATTTATTTCTTTTTGAAACGGGTAATCTATTTCATTATAATAACAATAATTTTCAAACCATAAAATAAAGGAATATTTGCTTGCTTATCTTTCATTTCCTTAAATCATATATTTCTAAAATTATTTAATTCTACTTGAGAAAAGTTACTAAAATACCATTATGCTTTTTGCTTATTATATTATGCTTTTAAATTATTTCTTAAAATTTTTTATTTATTTAAAAATTAGTCATTTTTCTTTTTATTGATTAATTTGAGAAAAAACTTCCATTTGAGATCTAGTTGGACCGACAAAATATTAACTTTCCTTTTCTTCGGTATATAATGGTTTAGGAATATTTGAATTAAAATTAGAAAATAATAAAAAATCTATACCCATATGTTAAAATCATAAATAATAAATTTTCATAAATTATAACTCTGTCAGTGTAAAAGTTGACCTGCAGGAAACCCTATGACAACGATCTTCAGTTTTTGGTATCAAAGCATTCAAAGATTCTCAAAACCCTTGTACAAATATTAAAATATAAAATATAAATGCAAATGTAATGTAAGTGTAGCTGTAAATGTAAATAAAAATGTAAACATAAAAAAAAAGTCAAAAAGATAAAAATTTAAAAAGTCAAAGAAGACAATAGTAAAAGTCTTCAAAGTCTTTCATAAATTTAACAAGTTCTTATTCCTAACAAAAGCTTTTAAAGCTTTACTTTACCTTTCCCACTTTTTAAACTATAACATTATCTTTTATCCGATAACAACGAATATTTGGAACGTAAGTAATTATTACATGTTATCTTTTTTTTCAACTAAAAGATGAACCTGTCAGTTTTAAACTACGATTTTCAAAAGATGAATAGTATTTTTTTTTTGACAAAGATCATTATCAAATTTTATCAAGAGCAATATTAAAACACGGATAGTTATCTTCAACAGTTTCAAGATCTATCTAGACCAACTCATTTACTTTCTTTAAAAGGCAACATTTTCATGAATTGGAAGGTAGAGTTAAAAAGCCAAAGAGATCTCTTGAGAGTACAACCAAGACTTCAACCTAAGGATTAGAGAGAAAAATAAAAAATCCTTTATAATTTCTACTTCCCTTTGTAATAAAACCTTAGATCTACAACTTATATTTTCAAAAGCTTGTACATATACTCCTCCTGTAACCTTATCAAAAACTCCTACTTGTAAATTATCACCAGATTATATTCCATCAGATATTATATTTTAATTATGTCTTGGTATATTAATAAATTTTTAGATGATTTATGTGTTATAGATTTTGATAATGATAAAGATATGTTTTTATTAAAGAAGGAGTTAATTAGTTTAAGAGAATATTTAATTGAAGAGCATGAAAAATTTTATTTAGATGAATTTTGCAATTGCCAAGATTTTCTTAAGAAAATAAATTTGATTGATATTTTAATTGATTTTGTTTCAAGTATCCCTACATATCGTTTTCTCGATCTATAGAATATTTCAATTAATGGATAGAGAATAAAAAAGACGAAAACCTATAGAAGGATATGAATGTATATGTGTGTGTGTGACAAAAGCCACATGATCAATAGGAACTACATTATCATCAAGAAATCATCAACAGAATCCTCCACTCTCGCCTCCTCTTATTAGAACCTTACCCACATATATATAAGTATATACTTGTGTGTGTGTGTGTGTGTGTATCATTTCGAATAAGTTTTTTTTAAGTTCTGAATTTCTGGGTCGTTGTTTTTGGATTTGACCACTTTTTTCACATAGAAATTTTGTTATATTAATTCAGTTGATTTTCAGTGTTAAAAAAAATTAAAAATCAGACCGATCGAACTATTAATAAAATTGCATCGTTTTGTAACCTTTAAATATTAATTTATTATTCTCTTTTTTTTTTCTTTTTGTTTTTACTGGTGTACCACTTACCCTTTTAATCAGTAGAATGAATAATACATTAAACTAAAATTTGAAATTATAATTAGAATAGAAAGTTTTACTAAAAAGCGGAGATAAACATATCTTTTTCACATATGACATGAAATGATTTGATTAAAAAATAAAAAAAGAGACCACAACTGAGTAGTAATGGCAATACAAAATAGTGTGGATAACCCGTGAGTATTACAACAATAGCAGATTAGTGTATGAAGCAAAGAAAAATCTAGAAGGGAATATGAAAAGAATATAAATAATGAAATTTAGTATAAATTAGACGCCGTTTAATTTTTTTTATTTCACTTCTTTTTCTTATCTTTTACTACTCAAAATTTAAACAAGTATACATTTATCTTTTATTTAGGGTTGGATTAGTTTCAAGTCAAATTTGATCCTAAAATTTTCGAGACATTTAGATTTCTTTCAAGTCCAAATTTAGATAACTATTTTGGAGCCTGTTCATGTCAGATTTTCAAATTGAAGAAATTTACCAAATTTAATTTTGAAGAATTAAGAAAGAAGGGGTTGGCAAAGTATTTTACAAGGAATAAATTTGCTTCATCCTTGAAATGGTTAAATCAGCCGATCAGAAATGTATAAAGTTATAAGTATTATAGAGACTTTTATCTATATATGTTAAATCATATCTAGAATTCCATTTCATCCTATAATCAAATTATTTGGTCATTGAAGCCATCATCAAGTTAAATTTTTTCTATTGGCTTGACTTATAATATCATCTATTAGTTTTTTTCTATGTCATTTTGTAATGTTATCTATTATTATATTTTCTATGAAACTAATAAAATTGTACACAAATTAATTAAAAAAACACTTAATGCTTGATAACAAATCATGATAAGTAGCTTAGATAGATTCAATTATTCCTATTTAGGACAAATAGTTTTGTTAAAGCAGCTCTCAACCGAGCTTAAAAGTCTAAAACTTAAAGATGACATTTTTGGTGCTTTAAATGGTATCAAAATCCTTTTAGGATTCTGACTTCGACAAAATAGGAAGATCAACTTGCCTTATACGGTCTTTCAATTTAGAAAGAATGAATTTTTTCCTAAAAAGGATTCATAAATGTGCTCAAACTCTATCATTGAATTTCTTCCTAAAAAGGATTCATAAATATGCTCAAACTCTATCATTGGCCTATAAAAACTAGTAAAGTATTCTTTTTTCTCCCTCTCAAATATTATTCTCTTTTGCCTATAATTTGGCTTAACCATCAAAGTCTCTTCTATCGAAAACTTACCAGGTTTTTATGTATTTAGGTGACTCTTGCCAATCAACAACCTAAAATTTTCAGACGGTCATCATTTGGTGTAGTAAGCATGGACTTACTTTGAATGATAAACCTCTTTCTAGATTTGAGTGTCATCCCTGCCTTACTAAAAAATCAACCTGAGCAAAATCAACACTAACCCCTATTTATTCAATAACTTTTCCCCTAAGACCCAGCCAATATGTCGGCAGCCCAACTTGCCCCATCTGTACTACCTATACCTGACTTTACACCATAGATTGCCTAGGATTTCCTCACAACCCTATTCATCATGGCAGCTCAGGCACCCCCACCAACCTTGATGCTTGCCTTACTGCCTCTGTCCAGCCCATTAGCCCCAAGATTGACGATAACTCTGGCGGCTGAATAATTCAAAAGGTTTTTCAGAAAAAGAATGCTGAAGTATCAGAACATAAATACCTTATAGTACCAGGATAGCTTCTAATCTCCTCTGTTCAAAAAAATTATAGTGGCCCTTTTCCCAAAATTTTGATTACCTAGTCTGCCCAAATACAGTGGCAACACTAACCTTCAAGCTCACTTGGACAAATTTCACCACACTATGCTAATCCACACCACCAAAAATGCTATTTTGTGTAAGATTTTTCCCCAAACTCTCATAGAGTCTACCTAAATGTGGTTTAGAAACTTACTCAAGAACTCTATAAAAAATTTTGAACAATTTTTCTATTATATTTATAGCCAAGTTTGTAGTAGCTATTTAGCCTATGAAGGTTTTGGCATATTTAAACTAAGTTTAACAGAAAAAAGGCAAACCCATGTAGATTTATGTAGGAAGATTTGATATCGTGACTATGGACTCCCAAAATCTCAACCTAGAGTGGCTATTAATGCCTTGATATGCAATATGAGGTGTTAAGATTTCAGTGATTCGTTGAGTAAAAAACCCCCTAATAATTTTACCGAACTCATATCCTGAGCGTATAAATATATGAAAATGGATGAGGCCCATAGAATCAGTCATGATAGGAGCAACAATGAGAGGAATGACTCTAGGGCCATTAGAAGAACCAACAGATCTAACCAAACTTATAGTGTCTTGACCCCGTATTCAGGAGATAGGAAGGAAGATCAGATGATGCCTTTAAACACAACAAATCCAAAATCCTCATATGGATGAAGCAAAATGGGCAAGTTAACCGGCCTCAACCCATAAGGGAGAACCCCAACTGGGATCAAAGTTTGTACTGCACTTATTATAGGGACAAGGGGCAAAAGATTGATGAGTGCAAATAACTTAAATGAGAAATCAACCATATAGTCTAAAAAGGAAAATTAGCTCAATTTATCAAGAAAGGAGACTAAGATAACCAAGATCGATCCCCAACACCTTGGCAATGGGATAAGAGCAAAGTAGGTTTTAGTAAATAGGCTCCTATCAAAGTCATTCATGTTATTGCTGGAGGTAAGCATTATGATGTTTTTGATGATTCTAAAAATAGAAAAGCCAAAGGAGTGTTCTCTCTAGGAGCTAGATTGCCAACTTTTAATGCTATTCAATTCTCTTCAGTTGATGAGGCCTATGTTCGGTAACCACACACGGATGCCCTAGTCATAGAAGCCTTTATTCAAGACTACGTGGTCCAGCGGATTCTGGTGGATATAGGTAGTGCAGTCAACTTAATCATCTTTACGCTTTCAAAGCGCTAGGAATATCAATCAACCTTTTAGAGCTTGTTTTAGTGCCATTTATTAGGATATCCAAACAACCAATCAAAGTAGAATAGCTGGGAGATGATATTATTGTTCGAACATACACTTGTTTCTTTATGGTGGTAAATACTCCCCTAGCTTATAATGTTATTATTGGATGGCTTTTGTTAGTCGTAGTAGATTTTTACATTTCTATGCAAAAATTACTGCTCAAAATCCCAACTTAAGACGGTATCGTAGTGCTTAGAGGTAATCAACAAATTACTCGAGAAATTTATGTGGCAATGCCAAAGGAAGCAAATTGGGTTTTACCACTAGACACATTGGATATGACAATTAACTTAGCTCAAAAAACTAAACCACGTGAGTTGTTGTAAGATGTTAAACTTTCTCTTGGAAAAATAGTCAAGAGGCTTCTAATAAAGTTGGGTTGGAAAAAAACTCACTCATTTTTGTGCTTCGTGAATTTGCATGGCAACCCTTTGATATCACAGTTATAGGCCCTAAAGTAATGTCTTATTTTCTTAATATTTAGCCCGAGTATAAGCCTATAAAATAGAAAAAAAATGGAATAATGCACTAGAGTGATAACTAGCCATGGCCGAGGAGACATACATTCTGTTAAAGAATGGGTTTATTGAAGAAGTCTTGTATCCAGACTAGTTATATAATATTTTTTACTAAAAAAGCCAACAAAATATAGAGAATGTGTGTCGACTTTACCGATCTGACTTGTCTCAAAAATAATTATCCATTATCTAATATCGATATTTTAGTAAACTCTACAACAAGATTAAAAAAGTATGCCTTTTTAGATGCTTTTACGCGCTACCATCAGATTCCAATAAGCCAGATAGATAAAGAAAAAATGACATTCTTTACTTATAGAGAAACTTATTGCCATTGAGTTATACCCTTCGATCTCAAAAATGCTAAAGCTACTTATCAAAGATTGATGAACAAGCTTTTCATCAATCAACTTGGACGGAACATGGAGGTGTACATAGATGATATGATAGTAAAGAGTAAAACCTCAGTAGACTTGCCTACTAAGCTTACAAAAACCTTTTTAACCCTCAAAAAGTTTGGTTTCAAACTTAACCCAGAGAAATATGGTTCTGGTGTCTAATCCAAAAACTCTCAGGGTTAATAATTTCTAAAAGGGGAATAGAAGCCAATTTAGAAAAAATCCAGGCCATCATTGAGATAGAGCCATCGAAGTCCATCAAGGAGTTCCAAAAGCTTAACAAAAAGGTATCAACCCTTGGTATATTTATTTCTTATTTAGATAAATGCAGCCTTCCATTTTACATGGCACTCAAAAATTTAAAGATCTTTAAATGGACCTTGGAGTGCCAGCAGCCCTTTAAAGCTCTGAAAAATTTCCTCAATTCTTCGCCCATACTAAGCCGACCCCAAATAGGCAAAACATTATTCATATACTTGGTGGTCTCTGAATGAGCCATTGACTCAATTTTGATCAGGCAAAAAGGCACACAATAGTTCCCTATATGCTATACGAGCTGTGAGGCCCCAACATATACCCTAGAAGAATATGCACATACTTAAGTGGTATTAGAGTTGAAGCATGCATTGTTAGTTAATAAATTGTAAAATGGGACATAGAGGGGATTACTTTTAAAGATGAGGGCACTATGGTAGTTTTATTAAAGGTATGCATATGTATAATTAGTGATATATGGTGTAGGAGTTAAATTGATGAGAGAAAAGAGAATTTAAGTGAATTGGTAATTAAAAGTGTAAAAAGGGATTGAAAGAAAATTTGGTAAGGAAAACATTAGAACCAATGAAATGGTAACAAATGGATGAAATTTTGGCCATGTATTTAACTCATTCACACCCACAAGGAGTGACTCACAATCACTCACTCCCCTTAAATTTGACTCACTTAGTCACTCATTGACTCAATCACTCCCATGGGGTATGACTCACTTAGTCACTCCCATGGGGTGTGACTCACTCAGTCACTTATTAACTTAGTCAATCTTATGGGGTGGGAGTGAGTGAGTAAGAGAAAAGTGGCTAATTGATGACCGTTAGATTTTTTGATTTAATCATAGCCGTCCAAGTAGGGATATATACGGATCAATACCCTAAAATATTCAAGAAACCACACATTTATTCATCTTCCTTTTTTCGCCAAATTGATGTTTTCATTTCTCCGCCATCATTTTCATCTCCTTAATTTAATTTTCATCCAAATTTCACCCATGCACCAAATTAAAATAACCACCTCACCTTAGTTTAGGGAATAAAAGCACAAACTTTGTAAGGTATGAGAGTTTTGCATATATATGTGTGTTGCTTGGTTTAAATTACTGAAATGTATAATTGATGGTAAAGTATTATATAAGTATGAATTTGATAGAATGGTGTGTATAAATGAAGAAAAAGTAAAAAAAAAAAGTGACTAGTGAAATTTTGGTCTATGACCTGTATGACCTTTAAGAAGTATTTTGCCCATAAGTTGAGTTATAGAGCTTCAAATTCAAATTGAAGCATAAACTAGAAACATAGATGATTGTATATGTAAAGGAAAATGAATAAGCCTATGCAATGACTATGAGCATATACACACACACACACACACACACACACACAACAAGAAAATAGCAAAAATAACAATGGAAAAATAGCAACGGAATTCATTCCGTTGCTAATTTAGCAATGAAATACCAATTTCGTTGCTAAATAGCAATGAAAAATCAATTTCGTTGCTAAAATTGGTTGAAGTTTTATGGATTTAGCAATGGAATACAAAATGGTTGTATTCCGTTGCTAAAAATGGGGGAGATTTGAGCGGTACTTGATAACAAAAAAAATTTTGGATGAAAACTAGCAACGAAATTTAAATTTTGTTGCTAAAATAGCAACGAAAATTAATTTCGTTGCTATGTTGAATTTAGTTAAAGTATAATTTTTTGCAACGAAATTTAAATTACATTGCTATTTTAGCAACGAAATTACTTTCCGTTGCTATTTTAACAACAGAATTTAAATTTCGTTGCTAATTTTTATCCCAATTTTTTTTTGCTATCACTAAATTCAACAAAAAATAGCAATGGAATTTAAATCCTATTGCTATTTTAACAACGAAATATAATTCCATTGCTAATTTTCATCCCAAAGTTTTTTCCTTATCATTAAATTCAACATAAAATAGCAACGGAATTTAAATTTTGTTGCTATTTTTGCAACAAAATTTAAATTCCGTTGCTAAATTTAAAATTGTTGTAAAATAGCAACGAAATTAAATTTCGTTGCTAAAAAAGAATATATATAAGAAAAAAACCTTATTTCTTTCAGTTTTGTTCTTCTCTTTCCAATCTGGCATTGTTCTTTTTCTCTCCACACTCAGCCATTTTCTGTGGCCGTCTGTTCTTCCTCAGATCTACCACTTTTCGATGACCGGTTAGTATTTTTATACTTGATCTTTTGTGTTTCTTCATTTAATTGTCATTTTTGTTATTCGTTTCACGATCTGCCATGTTTGTTCTTCTCTTCACCTTCTGCATTTTCTCTTGCCGTTTGTTCTTCTTTAGATTTGCTATTTTTCGGTGACCTGTAAGTATTTTTATGCTTGATTTTTTGGTCATTGCTTGCCATTTTTTATCTATGAATTAGCTTCAGTTTCGTTTTCCTTATGCCTTGCTGTTTCTTCCACACCAAAATTACCATCTGAAATAATAGGGAAGACTATTGAGGAGGTACTGATATATTTAGATGCTACTCTTTTCTCTTCTCCCTATATTCTTGCTTTTTTTTAGTTTGTAGTATTGAATTTTGGGATTTTATTTCTCATTTGATCTGAGGCAGATTTGCTTAGATCGGTTGTGTTTGTATATACAGTGATAAATGGAAATGGAATGTGAGTCTTAAATTATGCTTTTTGATTCATTTTATTTTGTTACAAGCAGTTTTAGTTTATATATGTATATATTATTTATTTATGTATATATGTATGTAGTTTCTAGATCTATTCTATCTACTTGTGTTTGCGCCATTTCTATTTGGATCGCTGCTTTTAGTTGTTTTTGTTTATGGTTGATGTGGCTAATTTTATTGTTAATCGTGTAATTAGGGATCAAAGCCGAAAAGCAGAAATGGGGTTGGCATTCACAAATCTTTTTAGCCGGCTATTTGCCAAGACAACTATTCTGTACAAGCTCAAACTTGGAGAGATCATAATCACCATTCCCACTATTGGTGAGTTCTTTGAGCCATACTCTGGATTTCGTCAAAGAATGATTAAAGCTATTTACCTGTTGATTTTTTTATTCACTTTTTGTTGTGTGCTTGTTTTGTTTCTGAGTGGAGGCTTATCAGTCTTTCTTTTTGTTTTTGCTCAAAAAATTTTCAGTTCTTATTGTTGAACTTGATGGACCTATCCAATAAACTATGATCTTTATATAAATGGCTAAGTAACTACTGAAAATTTTATGTTCAATTTATAATTAAGCCAGTTCTCCATTTCTATACGTTTTAATGTAGAGACTGTGGAATACAAAAACATTAGTTTCATCATGTGGGATGTTGGTGGTCAGGATAAGGTATGGATTTAAATTTGGTATATAAAAGATAGTGGTTAGGATTTTCCATAGATTTAATTAAAAATAATAAATAATAAATAATTATATTTAAATTTATTATTAAATTATGTGATTAAGATATGGATTCCTTTCACTTGAACTAGGGAAAGAAAATAATTTATATGAGTGAAAACAAGAAAAGACCAAATATCCTTGAAAAATCCTAAAAACTTTAAACTGAAAAATGACAACCTAAACGTTATTTTTTGGGCCCAAAAAATGCTGTTACGGGAGCTTTGCTAGGTAATAAATGACCGTCTCGAAACGAGCTTTTTGAAAATATATTATAATAAGAAATCTGACACTTGTAGCAAAAGTTATGACCAAAATAATCTGTACCGTAAAAATAATCCATTTAGGGTTTATGTTAGATTTCTTCTCAAATTCTAATTTAATTTAGGATTTTTATTATCTATATTTCTGATGATAAATTGTTGGTAATTGTTGATTTTATCCATAAGCTATTGAATTATATGTGTTTGTTGCTTATTTACATATGTTTTGTGGGTTGGTTACCTAGTTTTGTGCTTTAATTTGTATGAACAACTAGTGTGTCATATGTTATTTTCATACGTTGATCTAATTAAATCAAAGAAGCTATATGTATTCCTGCTGCACATTCACCTAATTTAATGTGAGATATGACTTTTCTTTTCCATGCAAATATATACTTAATTTTAATGACTTGCTCTCCTAGTGAACACAACAACTTTTAATCACACTTGTCACTTTTAATTCATTTCTTAGGTAAAGATTTTGTTTCTGCACTCTGTTCTTGGGTTTGTCAGTATGTAAAATTATGCAGCTTGCTATTTCGCGTCCTGTTGTTTGAAATAAAATTGTGCAGCTTATAAAAAAAACAAAATTGACTTTTAGTTGCTAAAATTAGCAACGAAATTTACTTTTTCATTGCTAAAATTAGCAACTAAATTTTTTTTCATTGCTAAAATTTAGCAACGGAAAAGTCAATTCCGTTGCTAAAATTAGCAACGGAAAAATCAATTTCGTTGCTAAAAATTACCAATTCACCAAAAATGAGTTGGTTGAATTTAGCAACTGAAATTTCCGTTGCTAAATTGCATTTTTCTTGTAGTGATATATATATATATATATATATATATATATATATATATATATATATATATATATATATATATATATATATATATATATATATATATATATATATATATATATATATATATATATATATATATATATATATGAGTATACATGCTTGCTACATGGCCTTAATTTAATGTATCTTAGTATGTTAATTAAGTCGAATAAAGTGTTTGAGTTTTAGTTAATACGTAACATGCTTATATGAGGTGATATTGGATTGATTGATAGCATATTGAAATATATGAATGTATAGACTATATATATTAGTTTCTATACAACCATAATGATTATAAGGATATTATATAAGTATGTATATGAAATGTACAAATGATAAAGATATATGCATCCTTAATGTTTGTCTAAATCATATGGCATATCCTTATAAAATGTGAGAATATAGACATACATGCATATATTTTCTTAATAACAAAGCAAATAATAAAGAAATGAGAATAAGGCATCTATACATAAGTGAAGAACTATATGCTTTTGCATTAATTACAAGTACAAAATATGTATACATGAACATATATATGATTTTATCCTCATAAATGCATATATATGATTGAGCTAAGGAAGTATACACATGAAAAGAGAAAAGTTATAAAAATCAAAAGAAAGGAATTAGAGTTGCTTACTTCTATGTCTAGATTGTGGATAGATAGGCATACTTATAAGGGTATATTGCAGCTGCTATAATTTTGATTTTGTTTGGATCTATAATTTATCCCTATTTGGGACCATAGTTTTAACCCTATTTGGATCCACTTGACCGATCTACAGGATTAACCCCGTTTGGATCCACATATTTGATACCTTCGAGGTATCCATAGGATCGATACCTTTAGGTATCAACAACACCCATTATCAATACCCTTAAAAAGGTACAGGCTTACTAAAAAATAATTAAAGCATTATGATAAGCTATATGGCAATGACAGTGATTAAATAAAATTTCATGACTTGATTTAAATATTACTTTTATATGAATCTATGCATATTAAATGGAAAATACAAAATTGGATGAATTTATGTTTAGACATGTAGTATTATAGTATCATATGTATGTAATTGTAATTGTAATTGTAATTGTAATTAAATAATGCTTTCTGCACTTAAGACTATAAGTTATATATGAACCCGTGTAATTATTTGAAGGTTTGTCATTAGTCATATTTGCAAATACACATTCTTTATAATTATGTGTTGCATACTTGATATCCATAATTGATGTTGTGACTCATGGCTAATTCAAAAATTAGACTGCTCATTGCATGTGAGGACATTCAAGATATGAACCTATAACTTCTGCATGCAAATTCAGTGTAATTCATATGTTAAATGTAAGTTATGATTTTGAAGTGTTAATGAACCAAAAATGTACATATGAAATAAGAAAATGACATAATGATGATAACAAAATTAAGACCAATAATAAAATGCATAGAACATAGGATTATATTATAAACACTGGTATGGTATGAGATTTGTTAGTTTATTATGTATACACATAGACCTATTTGGTTAACTTAATCACATGTGAACAGTTACTAGGATTTAACTATGAATCTCGTTTTGCATATATACATAAGAGTCATGTGAGTCACTAGGACTAACTAAAAATAATAAATATGAATCAGGTAAGTTAAATTGATGTATGTATGCTTAAGAGATACATGAATATTTTGAAGGCAGTAGGGGATTAAATAAGTAAGTGGATTTGTAATTAGTAACGAGGTGGTAATGTAAGCATTTAGTGTGATAATGGTAAAGAAATTTATGGATGCACACAACTATATAGACTATGTAAATTTCACACAAATGAACACCTGTATTAATAAGTGATTCAACTTAGTATGTATGTATGTAATTAACCAATGAATTAAGATTTATACGACAATATAATGAATGAGTTTGATAAAGGTGGTTGTGTAATGTCATGTAATGCTATGAACATACTACCTATTATTATTACTATATTATTGTATGTTGAATGACATGCTCATATGTTTGGATGTGTTATTGATGACTTTTGTGAGGGGTTGTCCCTATGATTTTTACTAGCTTCCCACTAATTTAGTAAGCTTAACATGAGTTTTTAATCTGTATAGGTTTATGTCAAGGGAGTTCATCTCAGGGATTATCTGCAATATTGAAGGCCAACACAAGAGGAGGAAATTAGGATTCCAAAGTTTAAAATTTGTACTAGTATTTAAGTAAAATATGAAGTTATATTATCCGAAATTTATAGTAATAGTTATGTAATGTAATCTAAACTCTTAAATTGATAGTAAAATTTTATGGCATTGATTTTTAAGTAATTTAGAACATGTCTAAAGACAACATAATATGTGGTTGACTGATTAAATTATAAGTGATCTTGTATTCCAGTACAACAGTTGCACGAACAAAGTACTTCAAGGCCCTAAACTATGATACCCAATTTTGGAACAATTGGCTTTTGCCTTAGTCACCTCGATAGTTAAGCTATGGCCCTACTTTCAACTCCATACAATTATAGTCTTGACCAATTCCAGTCTAAAAAAAGTACTGTATAGACCAAAAGCATAAGGAAGACTAACTGAATGGGCAGGCCACCTTAATGAATTTGATGTCTGGTATGATCCTTATGCATCCATAAAAGCATATATCCTCATTGATTTTATGGCCAAGCTCTATGTTCCCCCTTAAGAACCAATCAAGTTGTCTTAGAAGTTGTATGTTCAGAGTTGTTGGCGTTGAAGGAACTAGCATTAGAGTTACTTAAATAGTCTGGGAAAAATATTTGTTCGAGTCATGACATGTATAAGTTTCCCTACATCCAATAATGTAGTAGAATACAAAGCCCTATGTTTTGACCTATAGGACTCTCAACTTGTTGTCAGTTAATTACTTAGCAAATTTGAGGCGAAAGAGCACACAATGGTCAATTATAAAGAGCTCCTAGCCATTCTACTCGCTAGAGAAAACAGGAGCTACATGGTCAATCTAACAAATACCTCTAGTTAAAAATCAAGGGGTAGACATTTTAGCCAAAAAAGCCTATTTTAAGGGCTTAATGCAAACTGCTGATATTGCTTGGGCTATTATCTCCTAGCCGATCTATAAAATCTACACGATCCAGCTACAAAAGCCTATAAATGGCTAACACATATTGATCTACCAATACCTCTTTATAGGTACCCTACCCGATGATATGACCCAAGCTTAGAAGATCGTGAGACGCTCAAGCTTATATGCCATATTGGATGATAAACTTTACATAAGATCTTTCTCCCATCCCTAGACATTTTTAAGTACCTAAGAAGGCTATTACATCCTCTGAGTGATACATGAGGATATATGCGGTCCACATGAAGGTGTGTAAATCATAGCTTGAAAAACTTTATTGTAAGGATATTATTGGCCCAAAAAGAAGAGTAATGTTAAAGAACTCATTTGAAATATGATAAATGCTAGCGGTTCAACAACAACACCAATCAGAAATCAGTGCAAAAGTTGCCCCTACACAGTCACTAGCCTTTTGCTCAGTAGGGTATTGATATCCTAGGCCCATTTTTTAGTGGTTATACCCTAGGCCTAACATTTGGACCTTTATGTAATGTCATATTTCATTCTATAAAATTAGATTTTCTTCACATTAATATATTGCTGTCATGTTACATTATAATAATGTTTGTGAATAACAATCTAATGTTATTCGAACTATTCTTAGTCATTTATCATTAAAGGAATAATATTATTCTGACTATCCCTAGTCATTTATCATTAAAGGAGTAATGATAAATTAAGAATAGTATAAGTTTGATTGATAATCATAAGATGATTATATATGGTGATATAAATCAAACTTGTAGGTACTTTTTAAAGAACAAGATACTGGATAGACCCACTATAAGATACTACATGGGTTAGTGTCATTAGTGATCTTATAATAGTTATGTTATTTAATCCTTAAACCTGAGATTATCATAGTTTCCTATATGAGGAACTTAATATTTTGACATAATCAAACATTATCTTTAATTGGATAATCATCAAGGTTATGATTGGACATGATAAGAATCATGTAGAGGATAATGAATAATTAAAATAGAATTTGTCCCTTTCTCATGAGAGAGATATTTATTGGGCTCCTCGATAAGTAGGACTGAGAAATCTATGGGCGTGCTTAAATGAATTGATAAAGTGATCAATGTAATTTGATATTATCAGTCTACTTAGTGATTGAGAAATTATATATTTGAACAATATAAGTTTGACATGGACTATGACATATGTTCAAACAATATATCATGAGGCAAAAAGATAATCACATGTTATATTGATTAGGTTAAAATTGAATTATTGATATTCATATAATTTGGGTAGTCATAATATCTTACTAGAGGCCGCTTATGACTTATGGGCATATGATGGATTTGGGCTCACTGCCAACATAATATAAACCTATTGCATCACATACGTAGAATGTGATAAACTAGGGTTTATTTAAGCATTTTGAATTTTAATATGTCAAAAATAAAAATTCGAAAAAAATTTTAAAGGTACAATTATGATTCTTATTATTTCAATAAGAAATAAAATGTTTCTTATTTTGAATAAGAAATAATACATATGTGCTCGAAATTTTCTCTATATATATATTAGGGTTAAGTTACCATATATATATGTGTGTGTGTGTTTTACAAACCCTAAGAAAATCGAAACAAAGAGTGAGCCATTTTTTTTTCAAAATTGAGAAAAATGTTTCTGTCACTTTTGAGAAAAGGAACAAAAAATGAAACCTTAGCCACCAAAAGTAAATGGAGTTAGCACCCCTAGCCATCATGTTCATAACATTCAAATGTGGATATCGATAGAGGGTGATGTTTCTATTGAGCAGTACCTGAAAATTCGTATTTTTGTGCTTCAACAGGTTGGTAATCGTTTATCTCCTCCATTTTGAATTAGTTAAATCATATGGATCCTAGTGGGGTTTTTTTTTGTTGCTAAGATTTCATTTTTATTGTGCCAAAACCCTGCACCCTTCCTTTAAGCCACATGATAACAAAAATTCCTGGTTGTTATAGTTAACCACTTTATGAAATGCGTTAAAGCCATGCCTTTTACTACGATCACTCTCACAAACATAATTAAGTTCCTATAGAAATCCATTACCATAAGGTTCAGAATTCCTTATACCATTATCACAGACAATGATAAATAATTTAATTACTAATCCTTCAAAAACTATTGCTCGGAATTGAACATCCAACTTTGTTTTACCTCAGTATACTATGACATGCGCCGGAGCTGAGCTCATTATCTGGGTTTGCTCTCAAGGGCCCGCTTCTAGGGTCCAAGATCGAATGAGGCTCACTTAACTCATAAATTAGTTACTTCACAATAGGCCCAAAAAAGGTAGGTGTCATGGAGTCACCACCCAATAGAATGTTAGAAAATGAACTCAACCTTTTGGTGCTCAAACAGAGATTGATGTTCGGGACATCACTAATATTAGGCTTCTTGATTATGTGTTTATTTTATAATTGAGTTTTATATTTAATCCCCTCTCCTTTCTCACACGATGCAAAATAATAAAATTAAATAATCATCCTAATCAATTAATAAAAGCGATAAATAAAACAAATTAAATCAACTACTTAAGCTATTACAGAAGCAAATTGTCTAGTAACAACAATAAAATAATATACATATATAAATTAGGGTATTCATTTAGGTTGAAAATATCAGTTCCCTTATGCATATTTTACAAAAAAAATCTTTTTATTATACTGTATGGATTTGGGCTAAAAATTAGATATTAGTTCATGTTTATGAAAAAAACCCAATTAATTTAATACAAAACTCTTTACATGCCTTTTCCTTTTAATGTGCATAAGAAGCCTTTTTTACTAACTATTACATCCCCGAGATAAAAAATACATCCAAAAAGATCAAATGAATAAATAAACACAAAATAAATAATAACCAAATAAGACTAAAGTAATAAATAAATAAATGATAAAAAAGAAGTGATTAATCGAGGTAATTAAATTGGCTAAGGATGGTGATCAACTTGGGAGCAAGATTCCCAATGCAAGAAATGACATAGAATCCTCTAAAGGCAAAGATTTTATATACTCGAAAAAAACCACACAAAAGGCAAATGGATTAATATTAAAATAATACAATAAAAATAATTATTTAATTAAATAACATAGTACAGAACCACATCATACAGAACAAAAAATCACATAAAATGATGCACAAATATCATGGGGATCAAATAAATGGCATAAAATTCATAAAATATATGAAATATGTAAAAAAAATCCCAAGAATATGGCCACAAATGCCTAAAACAAGGCGAGGGATACTCACAACAAAGCGAGGGACATGACGAGAAGATGGCCATAAATGCCTAAAACAGATAGGCATCCGTTAAGTCATCTTTTTGTTCGTCACCTCTGAATAGAAAATCATGCAGAAATTCAAAAGCAAAAAAATGGAAAAAATCATGCAAAATGTATTTTAACCCTAAATATGCAATTAATAGGTTCTAAATCGAGCCAATACAATGTTATAACATCAAACCATACATAAAATGCATTAAAATCATCAATTTAAAAAATTAGATAAGTTAAATAAAAGATTAAGGTAGTACAACAATGGAGGAATCCTAGTTCTAACCATGCCTTTATATTGCTCTGCAATCCAAATTCACATCATATCCCAAATTAAACATACATATTACTCAAAAACAGCACTTAAACAAGTTAAATTTTCAACAAAAGCAACACAACCATGCGTGATAATTTTAGAGCAGGAAAGCAAGAAAGGAGCCTAAAATATTATCCTCAAGAGATATTCTGACTCTGAAATTCTTGTAGTACATATCTCCACTCCAATTTGTGATTCTTATTTTTAAGAAAAAATGCAATGAAATTCGTCTATATATGTGTGATTTGATCAAAAGATTGCTAAAACAAGTTCTTAGATAGAGAAATTAACTTTTCTTCTTCCCTAAGCCCTTTTTGCCCTTTGTAAAAGTGAGTCCCCCCTTTTCAAAACCCTAGATTTTTAGGTTTTGTACTTAGGTCAGATTTGGAGTTGGATTCCAACTCTAATTTTTTAAATTTGGAGAAAAATCCCCATAAAATTCGAATAAAATCCCTTTAAAACCTTTATCTCCTTTTTAAAATTTTAGAAATATGGAAATTTTGGAATTCGAGCCACGGACAGGTGTCCTTCATTGGGAGGCGGCTTAGCCTAAAATCCTAAAATACCCCTAATTTGGCCTATGTACGAGAGAATGAGCCACAGACGGTCGCCCTTCATGTGGTAGACAGCCATCTGCCACCTCTAAAGGTCTAAATTAAGGTTTTTATACATCTTTTGTCAAAACACTTGGAAAACATCTCGAAAATCATAAAAATATTTGAAAAAGTGTGAGAAATTCACAATCGGAGCTTCGAAATTCAAACCTGCTGTCAATAATATACTATTTCCTCATCATCGAGTAACCTTGATATAGGCTATCTCATAGTTGCCCCCCAATTTGAGGGAGCTGGTGCACTGATGTCAAGGTGAGCCAAAATTTAGAGTACAAGGAAAAAGATGCATACCTGACGCAACAAATCTCTTTATTGATTAAACACATACCTTCTTCCAAAGTAGTGAGTCTCCTGATTGATTGGGTAGTTATCATTAGCTTGTCGACGCATTAACCTTGGTTCGGATAGTTAACATCAGTTTGTTGATGTGTTAACCCTAGTTTGAATAGTTAACATTAGCTTGTCGATGTGTTAACCCTAGATTGACTGTCCAATTAATGCCCGAGGCATACAAAATTAGACAAGTTAATTAACTCTGATTAAAACTTGAGGCATTTAGAATTAGGTTATTTGAATGTGCATTTGATTAGCACCTAGGGCATGCAGAATCGAGACGACTTGATTAGATTTGATTAACGTCTGAGGTATATAGAATTAGGTAGTTTGAATGCATTTGATCAATGCCTGGGGCATGTAGAATTGAGATGACTTGATTGGATTTGATTAGCACCTAGGGCATACAGAATCAGGTAGTTTAAATATGTCCCATTAGTGCTCGAGGAATGTAGAATCGAGATTACTTAACTGGGATTGATTAGAATCAGGTTGTTTAACCTACAAAATCAAATAAGTTTTGAGTAGTGTTTCATTGTTGTCCATTGTGGACTGGCCTTTATGTTGGCTGGTATTTCTAGTGGGTGCACTGTCCCTTCTTAAAGAGATATTCCACTGGGGAGTTTTATGGCAAATTTGCATATGTGAAGAGTTATTAAGATGCTTAGAGCCATTTCAGAAAATATGCATATGTGAAGAGTCATTGAGATGCTTGGAGCCATTTTGGCAAATATGCATATATGAGGAGTCACAGAGATGTTGGAAGCCATTCTGGCAAATATACATTTATAAAAAGTCATTGAGATGCCTGATGCCATCCTGGCACACTGATACCATATATAATGGTCTATATTTTTAATGTATATATTCTTTATTTTAGGTAGCTAGTAGGTTAAATTATTTATATTTTATGTATTTTTGTCTAGTTTATGTGTGTGTGTATTTCAGGTAAGTTTGGTCTAAACAAAAGAAGAAATAGTTGAAAAAGCAAGCCAGAGCATGACTCGTGAAGAAGAGAACGACTCGTGATGAAGAGGAAAAAGAAGCAACACGACTCATGAAGAAAATTTGAGTCGTTACAGAGAGCAGGGCTATCAGAGTCGGCAAATTTATCTGAGTCGTGAAGAGAAGCTAGAAGAAGAGACATGACTCTTGACATTTGCATGAGTCATTACAGAAATCAAAGCAGCACGATTCGTGAAGGAGAGCACAACTCATGAAGAGAAGCAACAAGGGAGACACAAGTCATGAACGTTGTTTGACTCGTTACAGAAGCATGAGGGACACAACTCGTGAAGGCTATCCGAGTCGGTCCAGGCACCAGTTTTGAAACACTGTAACTTTTCATCTCACCTTTTCTCAACCACCAAGTATTTTCATCAAGCCTTTTTATGGCAACTTTTCACCATGACATTTATTCTGAAGAGGCATGATGTGAGGTGTAAATTTCTTTATAAATAGGGACTAAATATGCAGTTGTAAAGAGTTTTTTTTCTTGATATACAATTGATGTTTATATAGTTGATATACTTAGTTTTTAGTAGATGATGACAAGTACAATTTTTGAGGAGTTTATTTTTCTCCAATTCTCCTATTTGACTTTAATTCAATTCTGTATTTTGGCTGTTTCCTTTGTATACTAGAAATGTGAAATGACATTATTAAAGATCAAATTTATATTTATCATAAATGAAGTATGATTTAAATCCATTTGTGTGATTACTTTGCTATGTCTGCTTGATCATCATATTTAGCATGTTAGTCAATTGATTTGCAATGAGAATTGGAATTTATTGATGGAAAGATAAATGAATTTACTTAAGATATTGAATTCACTTAGAGATAATGAATTCTCTTTAAGCAATTAAAGAATTGGCATTGAGTTTCATAATTTTTGTTTATCTCTATAATGACATGAGAGTGCTTATAGAATCTAAGCAAGAACATCTTTAATGACAATGAGAATTACTTTAAAGAATATTTAGTTAAATTCTCCAATCATCTTCAATTATTATTGTACTTAAATGACTTATCATTTCTATTTCTATGTATTTTTATACTAATTACTAAGTCATTCTTAATCTAACTTGATTTAATCTATGTATATTGATTTAGAATTTAGTCATATACTTAATCTTCATTTTTTTTGGTTGCCTATCCATCTACTTCTTGTGGTTTCAATACTAGATTTATTCCATTCCCTTTGGAATGATACTCTACTCATTCTAGAAGGACTAAGAGTTTAAATAATCTCCTGTCAGATTTTGGTGTCGTTGTCGGGGAACGGTTGATTTAAATATTTATTAATTAAAATAAAGAATTGGTTGTTTTAGGAATATATTAGTTAGTTAGTTAGATAGTTACTTATTTTTTTGTATATGAGTTTTTATTGTTTCTTTTAATCTTTGTACAAGGAACTTAGGAGGAAACAAGAAGAACTTAGATTGAAATAAGAAGAAGAACAACAATCCAGCTTGGAAAAAGATCAAAATATCCAAAATATGGCAGATCAAGAAAGGAGAACTCTTGGAGATTTTGTTATGCCTAATATATCTGAAAGTTTTGGAGGTATAGTAGCACCGGCCATTGCTAACAACAAGTTCGAGATCAAGCCTACTGTCATACAAATGGTGCAAAATAATCAGTTTGGAGGTTTGCAAAGGGAGGATCCTTATGCTCATTTTCTTGCATTTCTTAATGTGTGTGCTACTTTCAAAATCAATGGAGTAACTAATTATGCTATAAGACTTAGGTTATTTCCATTTTCTTTAAAATATAAAGCACAGATTTAGCTTGCTAGTATACCAAGCGAGTCAATAACATCTTAGGATCAATTTAAACAAGCTTTTCTCCATAAATATTTTCCACCTCATAAAACAGCAAAATTTAGAAATCAAATATCTACTTTTAAGCAATTGCTAAATGAAACTATTTATTCCTCTACGAAAAGATTTAAGAAACTCTTAAGGCAATGTCCTCACCATGACTTGCCAGATTTGATGATTCCTTAAATCTTTTACAATGGCTTAATGGAATAGGATAGGAATATTGTAAATACTGCTTCAAGTAGGAAGTGGTTGGAAAAAAAACCAAGAAAGTGGAAACTTTGTTGGAAGAATTGGCTTCACAAGGTTACATGGGAGAAGAATCAACAATGGCTAGAGCCAATGAACTTTTGGAGTTAAAATTTATCAACATATTGACAGCAAAGGTTGAGGCATTGAGTAAATTGGTAAGTAATTCTCATTTTAGTACTGAAAATGTGAGTCAAGTATGTGAGAAATGTGGAGAACCTCATTTATACGCTCATTGTAATGAAAATTCCAATGAGGATGTGAATTTTGTCCAAGGTAATTACAATCAAAGGTTGGATCAAAATTCTAATTTTTATAATCCTTAATGGAGGAGTCATCCTAATTTTTCTTGGTCCAATCCTAATGCTCAATTGAACCCCTCAAATAATCCTACCACTAAAATACCTAACTCATCTATTTTCCCTATTAAACCCCATTTTAACCCCCAACAATCCAAATCTCATCTTGAGAATTTGATGGAACAATTTATTAACCATCAAAAGACTACCAATAAACAAAACGAGAATCAAATTAAGCAATTAAATGCAAAGGTTGACCAACTTGTTGCTCACAACAAAATCCTTGAAACCCAATTGGTTTAATAAGCTACTTCTAATCCTAAACCAATTGGTAAACTCCCTAGCTAACCTGAATTTTTGCCATAAGAGTCTGTCTAATCTATTATTCTAAGAAGTGGGAAGAAGCTTGAGAGTAATATTAAGAGTAAAAAGGATAATGTAGTAACTAATGATCAAGTTATTGAGGTTGGGAAAAATAATGATAATTTGAATAAGAACTCTAATGAATCTAAGGACAAGGTGGTAATATCTAAGGAAGATAACCCTAAGGTTAATCTTAATATTTTGCCTTTTCCTCAAAGATTTCTTAGACGTAATCTTGACAAGTAATTTGGAAAATTTTTGAGTTAATTAAATGATCTTACTATAACCATTCCTTTTGTGGATGCAGTTAAGGATATGCCTTTATGGGCAAAATTCTTGAAGGAGATTGTAAGTCACAAAGGTAAGCTTGAAGAGTATGGTTATATTTCCTTAGTAGAAGAGTCTAAAGCAGTGTATTCTAATTATCCACCTAAACTAAAAGATCCTAGTTTTTTTACGGTTCATTGTGTGATAGGTGGATCTCACTTTGACAAAGCATTATGTGATATGGGTGCTAGTGTTAGCCTTATGCCATATTCCATTTATAAGAAGCTTGATTTAGGTGAATTAAAACCTACTAATATGTGTTTATCTATGGCAAATAGATCTGTTTCACACCCTATAGGCATACTTGAAAATGTCCCCACCAAAGTAGGTAAGTTTATTATACTTGCTGATTTTATGGTTCTTGATGTAGAGGAAGATCCAGAAATTTCTATTTTATTTGGTAGACCTTTTCTCATTATAGCTGGAGCTATTATTGATATGAAAAGGCAAAATTTTCTCTTGAAGTTAATAGTGAAACAATTGAATTTGATGTCTTTAAAATGGTTAAATTGTCTCCTATAGAAGTAGTAAATAAGATTGATGCCTATGATATTATTGATGAATGCATTAATGATGTAGTTTATAATTGTATTAGTCAAAGTCCTACTATGCCATATAGCTTGCATGAAACTAGTGATGAAGTATTGCAAGTTGCTTCTTATCCTCCTCACCAAAGATTTTCAAGGTTTGAGCCTTTAAGGAAGGATGATGATCAACCATCAAGTTCAAGTAATCAAGATGTCAAGCTTGAACTCAAGCCTTTGCCCTTAAGTTTAAGGTAAGATTATCTTGATCCAAAATCTCAATTCTCCATTCATTGTTAATTCTTTAATTGATGAGAAAGATGTGTATGCTTTGCGTAATGTTTTGGTTGCTCATAAAAAATGCTATTGGATATTTTATAAGTGATTTAAAGGGAATTACTCCAAACATTTGCATGCATAAAATTTTGTTAGAAGAGGAGTCTAAACCTACCATTGAAGGTCAAAGAAGACTTAATCCTACTTTAAAGGAAGTAGTAAGGAAAGAGATTATAAAATTGCTTGATAATGGCATAATATACTTCATTAGTGATAGCAAGTGGGTGAGCCCCATTCAAGTTGTCCCTAAAAAGGGTGGCTTAACTGTAATTCATTATGAGAAAAATGATTTGATTCCCATTAGAACTATCACGGGGTGGCATATGTGTGTGGATTATAAGAAACTGAATAAGGCTACAAGAAAAGACCATTTTTCTTTGCCTTTTATTGATCAAGTTCTTGAAAGACTAGTTAAGTTTTCCTATTTATGTTATTTGGATGGCCTAAGTGGTTTCTATTAAATACCTATACATCCAAATGATCAATCTAAAACAACTTTTACATGTCCATATGGAACATTTGCATTTAGGCGTATGCCTTTTGGTTTATATAATGCACCAGCTACTTTTCAAATATGCATGTTCTCTATTTTTAGTGATTTTATTGATCAATGTGTAGAGATTTTTATGGATGATTTTAGTGTTTATAGCACTTCATATAAAAATTGCTTGTCTAATTTTTTCAAGGTACTTGATAGGTGTATAGAACATGGTTTGGTGTTGAATTGGGAAAAGTGTCATTTCATGGCATAGGAGGGTATTACCTTAGGTCACCTAGTTTCCAGTAGAGGAATTAAAGTTGATAGAGCCAAAATTGACATAATTGCTAATTTGCCCCTTCCTAAAAATGTTAGAGGTGTTAGGAGTTTCCTTGGTCATGTTGGGTTCTATAGAAGGTTTATAAGAGATTTTTCTAAAATAGCAAAACCCTTATGTTCTTTGCTAGGTAAAGACATTGAATTTAATTTTGATGAGACATATTTAAGGGCTTTTGAAACTCTTAATAATGCTTTTGTCTCTTCACCTGTGTTGCAACCACCAAATTGGGAGTATTTATTTGAGTTAATGTGTGATGCTAGCAATTATGCAGTTGGGGTTATTTTAGGACAAAGAATTGACGAAAAGCCTTCTGATATTTATTATGCAAGTAAATTATTAGATGATGCTCAAATTAATTACTCTACAACTAAAAAGGAACTTCTAGCCATAGTTTATGCCTTTGATAAATTTAGAGCATATCTTGTAGGGCAAACAACAATTGTCTATTCAGATCATGCTGCCCTTAAGTATCTTTTAACTAAAAAGGATGTTAAACCTAGGCCATTAAGATGGATTCTAATATTGCAAGAGTTTAATTGGGAGATCAAGGATAAGAAGGGAAAAGAGAACCTAGTTGCTGATCATTTATCTAGATTGAACCAAGGTGATTTGAGAAATAATGATGATTGTATGCCAATTGATGAAACTTTCCATGGTGAACATCTCTTTAATGTAATTTCAAAGGAAATTCCATGGTTTGCTAATATTGCCAACTATTTGGTAAATGGTGTGCTTCCTTATGATCTAGATTATAGGCAAAGGAAGAATTTCCTTCATGATGTGAAATGTTATTATTAGGAGGAACCCTTGCTATATAGGAGATGTGCTGATGGGATAATTAAGAGGTGTATTCCTAAAAAAGATATGAATGATGTATTGACTCATTGTTATTCTTTGGATGTTGGAGGCTATTTTACAATTTCCAAAACAGCATCCAAGGTATTGCAAGCTGGGTATTGGTGGCCTACTTTGTTTAGAGATGTGAGAGAATTTGTGCTTAAGTGTGATAGGTGCCAAAGGATGGACACTATATCTAAAAGAAATGAAATGCCCTTACATGGAATTCTAGAGGTTGAATTATTTGATGTATGGGGTATGGATTTTATGGGACTATTTCTAGGTTTTTTGGGACATAGATATATTTTGTTGATGATGTTGGAAATTATTGGTTACATGCATCTCATACATAAGCGAAATTTAAAATTTTTAACCAATAAATCTGATCTTGCCAAGAATTTACAATATACATATTAATAAGAATAAGAAAAATCACCTTTGATTTTTGTTGAACAGTTGATTTTACTTCTCACCGGGTTATCGCAAACCACAGTGTCTAAAATCGAACACCTCCAATGAGTAATCCACACTAAAGAAGAATTGAAAGAACCAACAATTGGGAGGAACAAGAGCTGGCCGAAATCCCTAGATGCTAGCTAGGGAAGGTGGCGGCTAGGGTTGAGAGAGAGTATTTTCTTAATTGTTCACACTTTACCTTAATTCCACATCTCTTGGATTTTTTATAGTTAGGTTAAAAAATCCAACTTTATAATGGGTTTGGGCTCTTTAAAATTGCTGGAGAATTATTAATTGGGCTTTTGGAATTATTTATAATTATTTGGGCTCAATTAAATCCAATTTAAGCCCTTTCACAAAAGACTATGCACAAAACCCACAAACTAGGTCGTTTGTACATATACTTAGATTTAATTACCCAAATGAATTCCAAATCCAACCAAATTAAATATGTAGGCTCCAGAACACTTATGTAACATATTTAATTTATTTTGGTCCAAAAAGTAGGCCTTTAAGGCCTTCTATTTTGGAGTTGGCGTGTGACCTTTCTTCTAGAGGGCTTCTGTGCCAACTTCACTTCTTTGGGCCTTTATAATTACTCCAATGGACCTATTAATTATTATATCAGCCATATAATACTTATAGTTCAATAATAATCAATTATGAAATACATTATTTTAATTAGGTCCAATTTTACATAACATTTCAAAAAAGTTCTGCGAACAATTTTACTTAATCATAATTAATTAAACTCTTTAATTAATTATTATCTTATTCACTTCTCTATCCCTATAATAATATCATATATTATTATCCTTGTCATTTTATCCTTTTTCTCTATATGTGTGTGACCTATTGGGTTCCTGTCCATATTGGAAGTATAATATATAATTGTGAGTTCTATTCAAAACTCACATGATTTAAACTTCTTTAAATTATTTTATCAATCCCTATTGATATTCTTGATAAACTATTATACAGATTATGATTGGCCTCTAGCTAGGCATCATGACTACCCAAATGTCAGGAAAGTCAAGTGGTTTGACTATACCCTTCCATAGAAACAGTTACAGTGCAATTACTCCTTCCACCACTCTTATCTCAATTAGATTTTGAGTATGGATTTTTGTTAACTCATATAAATCTAATTATGTATGTTCTATTAATTTAACCATTGTTTCCAAAATGCCCTCCATGGATCTCTATCCATCTTGGCATATTACTCTAGCCAGAGATTCTATGAACAAGGCAATTATAGAATCATGCGAGATAACTTCCTTTATTGAATCTGGGATGGTGAATCCTTTGTTAATCACTCAACTATCTTCAAGTAGGTCATGATATATCCAATCTCCTAACTATGTTCACTCTCAGTTGGAAGTAATTAGTTATGGAGTCAAAATATACCACTTGCTACTTAAGATAACTTTGGTGATCTCAAGTCTAAGGATATTTGAACAATTGCTATGAAGAGATTCCTCACTGACATAGATTTAATATCCATGTGAAGATTCTCTTTGCAGGTCTCCAATGAACTTGTTCTTTTAACAAGCATCCATATGTTAGCTTTGATTATCTTCCATAATCACAGTTATGAGAACCACTGCTTGAACCATTCAGGAAGCATAGCATGTACTAGTCTGTTTGAATCAACAATGTCCTATCTTGTTAATTCTATGACTAGGGATATTTAGATATTAACACATTTACATGCAATAGACATCTCATATCATGAACACTTTTATGATTGCCTTTGCACTGTGTTTATAATATCTAGGACTTCATTTATTAATTTAAGATTTACAAACTCATGTATTTAAACATAGCATTAATAAATGAATGATGCCTTTTATTAAGAATATGAATTCATACATATGAAATACATCCCTATTACATGGGCTCTAGGGCATACTCTCTAACAATCTCCCACTTGCACTAGAGCCAATCACTTATATGTCTTAGACCCATGCTATTTATATGGTGATCATGCTTAATCTGGAAAAGTGCTTTAGGGAGGGGATTCGCCACATTATCATATGTGGGAACCCTTTCTATTTTCACATCATTTCTAGCTACTATTTCCCTTATGAGATGGTAGCGTCTGAGAACATGCTTGGATCGCTGATGAGACCGTGGTTCCTTTGCTTGCACAATGGCTCCATTGTTGTCACAATATAAAGGAATTGGATCAACAATGCTAGGCACCACTCATAGTTCAGATATGAACTTTTTGATCCATATTACTTCTTTGGCTACTTCCGAAGCAGCAATGTACTCAGCTTCTATCATGGAATCAACAGTTAATTCTTTTTTGGAACTCTTACAACTAACTGCTCCTCCTCCCATTATGAACACATAACTAGACTATGATTTACAATCATCTTTGTCAGATTGGAAGCTGGCATCTGTATACCCATTTACTTCCAAACTGCCCTCTCCATATACCAAGAATATATCCTTGGTCCTTCTCAAGTACTTAAGGATATTCTTGACAGCTGCCTAGTATTCCTCTCCAAAATATGATTAGAATCTGCTTGTGACACTCAAAGCAAATGCTACATTTGGACGTGTACATAACATAACATACATGATAGAACCAATTGCAGATGTATATGGTATTCTATTCATGCTCTCTCTATCCTCTAGTGTCTGAAGACACATAGACTTAGAAAGGTGTTTCCCATGTATCATGGGTATTAACCCTTTTTTAGAGAGATCCATATTGAACCTCTTCAATACTTTATCTATATATGTACTTTGAGAAAGACCAAGCAACCTATTGGATCTATCTTTATAGATCCTTATTCCCATAATATAGGATGCTTCTCCAAGATATTTCATGGAGAATTGCTTAGATAACCATATTTTAACAAATTCGAGAATAGAAATATCATTTTCCATGATCAATATGTCATCCACATATAGAACCAGGAAGACAATTGCACTCCCACTGACCCTTTTATACACACAAGGTTCATCTTCATTCTGTGAGAAACCAAACTCTTTTATTGTCTCATTGAATCGTATGTTACAGCTCCTAGAAGCTTACTTTAATCCATAAATGGATATTTAAAGCTTGCATATCTTTTCGCCATTTTCTAATGTGAACCCTTCCAATTGTGTCATATACACATCCTCAGTCAGATTTTCATTTAAAAAAGCTGTCTTCACATCTATTTTCCAAATCTCATAATCATAATGAGCTGCAATGGCTAAAAGTATTCTTATAGACTTAAGCATCGCTTCAGGAGAAAAGGTTTCATCAAAGTCAATACCTTCTTTTTGACAATAACCCTTTGCTACTAAGCGAGCTTTATAGGTAACTATATTACCTTTCATGTCGGTCTTCTTTTTGAAGACCCATTTGCACCCTATGGGTTTTATCCCTTCAGGTGGTTAAGTTAAAGTCCATACTTTATTCTCATACATGGAGCCCATTTCAAACTACATAGCCTTAAGCTATAAATTATGTTCTAAATTGTTCAAAAATTCTTGATAGCTTGTAGGCTCATTGTCCTCTACTACAGTTATGCCTCTATCCAAATCAATGTGAAATCCATATCTCACAGGGATAGAATGCATCCTAGTAGATCTTTTAAGATTTTGTGTATAATCAGGTTCAACTGTAATCTTATCATTATGAAATTTAGTCTCAGCTTCAATCGGTTGATCTACTTCTATTTGTGGGTCTTGAACTTCACCAAGTTCAATTTTACTCTCACTGTCTTCTCGTAGGAGAAATTCTCTTTCCAAGAAGACATCATGCCTTGAAACAAATACCTTTTGTTCTAAGGGATGATAGAAATAATATCCAAAGGTTTCTTTTGGATATCCCACAAATAAACATTTATCAGACTTAACATCTAGTTTGTCTGACATTATGCTCTTTACATATGAGAAAGCGTGGGTTTCTTATTATTCCACATCTCATATGGAGTAACATCAATCGATTTACTAGGAATGCTGTTTAACACATAAACTGCAGTTTTTAGTGCATATCCCCAAAAAGATTTAGGCAAGTCTGCTCGGCTCATCATTGATCGAATCATATCTAATAGAGTTCGATATCTCCTTTCAGATACACCATTGTGTTGTGGTGTATATGGTGGAGTCTATTGAGATAAAATCCCATTATCTCTAAGATAATCTTGAAATTCTTGGCTTAAGTATTCTCCATCTCGATCTGATCTAAGTGTTTTAATACTCTTACCAAGTTGTTTGTCTACTTCATTTCTGAATTCTTTGAACTTTTTAAATGCTTTTGATTTATATTTCATTAGATATATGTATCCAAACTTGGAATAATCATCTATGAAAGTAATGAAGTAGGAGTAACCTCCTCTTGCACGTGTAGTCATTGGACCACATAAATCTGAATGTATTAAGTCCAAAACCATTTTAGATCATTCTCCTTTACCAATAAAGGGAGCTTTAATCATTTTTCCTAATAAACAAGATTCACATGTATCAAATGATTTATAATCAAATAATCCCAAATCACCTGACTTGTGTAATTTGGTCATGCATTTCTCATTTATATGGCCTAAAGACAATGCCATAAGTATGAGGTATTTAGATTATCATATTTCATCCTCTTGGTATCCACATTATGCACTTCTTTAATTAAATCAAGAAAAAATATATCATTGTAAATGATAGCTTTTGCATAAAACATATTGTTCTTAAAAATGTAACAACACTTGTCCTTTAAAGAAATGTCATAATCATTTAATAAACAACTGAAAGAAATAATACTCTTGGATAAAGCTGGAACATAATAACAATTATTTAATTCCAGTACTAATCCACTTGGAAGAGACAAATGGTAAGTCCCCATAACCGTTGTAGAGATGTTCTGTCCAGTAGCTAACTGCAAACATATCTCTGCCTTTTCAACTCTTCTAAAGCTTATAAGCCCCTGTAAATCATTACACAAGTGAGATCCACATCCGGTATCTAATACCCAACATTATTTTAAAGCAATAGAATAAGTATTAATTTCAATCATATGAATACCTAAAGTAGAAGCATCAGCTTGCTTCTTCTCCTTGAGAGAATCTAGATAGGCCTTGCAGTTACGCTTCCAGTGACCATATTTTCGACAATGGAAGCAAGTTCCTTTGGGATTCTCTTTCTTGGCAACCTTCTTCTTGGAGATCCCACCATTCTTTGACTGTGCCTTGGTTATCTTCTTCTTCTTCTTATGCTTCTTGCCTTTAGCAGAAGTGACAACCATGACACTTTTTGGATCCTTCTTAAAAGATCCATCAGCTATTTTGAGCATGTTGATTAACTCGGGAATGGCAACTTGGATCTTGTTCATGTTGAAGTTAAGCACGAAAGGTGTATAACTTGGAGCCAACGAGTACAAGATTAAATCTATGTATAGATCATTATCCATTACATAGCTAAGTCTACTCAAATGCTCAATATACCCATACATCTTTAATGCATGAGTAGCAGCTGAAGTGCCTTCCACCATTTTGCAGCTAAATAGAGCTCGAGCAATCTCATATTGCTCAGTTCTAGCTTGAGAAGAATAAAGCTCCTCAAGATGCAAAATGATGGTTCTTGCATCCATCATCTCATGCTACTTCTGAAGCTCCAAGGACATAGCACCCAGCATCAGACATGCTGCTGCTTCACTATCCTCTATGTATTTTTGATAAGTTCCTTTGATCTCATCAATGGCATTATCTGATGGAAGTGGTGATGGATCTTTATCCAAGACATAATAGATCTTTTCAGCTTTGAGAACAATTCTCACTTGCCTGATCCAGTCAGATTAGTTGCTGCCAACCAGCTTGTTATCCAAGATTGATCGTATATTAATGTTTGATGTGCTCATGATGATGACCTAGATGGGAAAAAGAAAACATATGAGAGTATGTTCATATATATGTATGCATTAATAAGGTCTTTAATTAATCCATTTACTCCCATAATTTTATTGAGAATTAATAGCCCTCACTATTTAATCCGAGAAAACCCGATAGTTTTCCTAGTAGGCTAATATCCAATCCTTGATATGTAATTTGACCTTGACTGTAGTCAATAAGCCAAACTCCATACCCTTGAAAGGTAGGTATCTCTATACCAATTGTGTCTCTACACAACTATTGGATCATTAGGTTATCAACTCTTGATGCATGCATATCATATATGCATTCCCTAATCTTGCCTCTAGAACCATTAGCCTTGACTGTGGTCAACAAGCTAATGGGCTAGCTAAGATGACCCATTTAATTAGATTTGAACATATTCGATATAATGTGAGCTTGATTGTGGTCAACAACCCACACTATAAAGAACTCTGGTTCTCCTCAAATTAATGGAAGGCTTATAAACCTTAGTATTTGTTTAAGGGTTTTAGTTAATTAAGTCTCATCATACATGGTTGGCATACATTGGTATGCATCCTATATCTATCACATAAATATAAGCATACAAATATGGTATAGTTATGGACTTTAATACATTGATTTCCCTGAGCCAAAATGAAAATCAAAAGGTCACACCTAGGTAGTATGCATGATTCAAACAAGTAAAAATAATTACATTATCTTCAATCTTGTTGGATCTTCATCCGGCCTATTTTGCTCCTTGATAGTGGTCTCAATCATTATCTCTAATTTTAATTCTAATCTAAGTAATCTAATTACATATTACAATTTAAAAAAGAAATACAAACCAAAAACAAGTGGTCGGGACATGGAAGTCCTCATTGGGCCAAAACATGTATAATGCTCAATCACATTGGGCCTTGTCCATAACTATCCATCATGCCAATCATACACCCTTATATGCATTTCTAATGTATAAAGTAAAACATATAATGGATTACTAACTTTTTTTCAACTCTTGAAACAAACTTTTGAGTTATTTTAATAATGTGATCAAATTAGGAAACTTTTTTCATTTTGAAAACTTTTATTTTAGGAAACCTTTTTGTATGTATGTGTTCTTGCCTTAATTATCAATCAAATTGATTATTAATTAATTATCAATTGATTATTTAATTAATTAATCATATTAAATAATTAAAAAATCAATTTTGGGCTTAAAACAAGGGTAGGCCGAAACCCACACAACAAAAACCTAAAGTGTGTTCACACACAAATTAGTTTTGTGTCTATTGGACTATTTGGGCCTTTTGGAGTGAGCCAAGCCCACTCCAGCCCTAAAAACCCATTAACAAACTTAATTATAGTTTATAATATTTAATTTAAATCAGCTCCTTGGGCCCACCAAGTCATTCACTAATTTAAACCAAATTCGTAAATATAATTAAGCCCATTAAGTGGTTTTAATGAATTAAAATTAATCCAATTAATTTAAGGCCCATTTTAATTAATCCAATTAATTAAAAACACTTTAATATATTAGATATATCAGATTTAGAAGATTAAAAATTGTTCTAAACAAGAACACATCAAGAACACACCAAGAACACCAATTTATTGAACTTTTCGACTAAACTAGTTTTCATGCAAAACTTGTTCGATTTTAATTTTGTTTAATCCTATGGCTTAATATCACATATTAAATACATAAATTATCATCAAAATGATCTTAGAGTGGATCTATAAAAAATTAATTTAGAACAACCCCTAAAATTAAAAGCCATTCACGCCAAAACCATGATCCCTTTCTCAAAAGAATCGTTTTTGTTTTCGTTTAATTTATTTGATCACACATATATCCAGAAATCAATATTTCTCATTCATGAACAATCAAATATGATATTTTAAAGTTCATGAAATAAATAACTCAAAAATAAAACTTATTCCGCAAAAAAATATAGAATTGTATATTCATGGCAAAATCGAGGCTCTGATATCATGTCGGGAATTATCGGTTACATGCATCTCATACATAAGTGAAATTTAAAATTTTTAACCAATAAATATGATCTTGCCGTGAATTTTCAATATACATATTAATGAGAAAAAGAAAAATCACCTTTGATTTTTGTTGAACAGTTGATTTTACTTCTCACCGAATTGTCGCAAACCACAGTGTCCAAAATCGAACACCTCCAATGAGTAATCCACACTAGAAAAGGATTGAAAAAACCAACAATTAGGAGGAACAAGGGCTGGCCGAAATCCCTAGATGCTAGCTAGGGAAGGTGGCGACTAGGGTTGAGAGAAAAGAGAGAGAGTGTTTTCTTAATTGTTCACACTTCACCCTAATTTCACATCTCTTGGATTTTTATAGTTAGGTTAAAAAATCCAACTTCATAATGGGATTGGGCTCTTTAAAATTGTTGTAGAATTATTAATTGGGCTTTTGGAATTATTTATAAGTATTTGGGCTCAATTAAATCCAATTTAAGCCCTTTCACAAAAGACTATGCACAAAACCCATAAACTAAGCCCTTTGTACATATACTTGGATTTAATTACCCAAATAAATTCCAAATCCAACCAAATTAAATATGCAGGCTCCACAACACTTATGTAACATATTTAATTTATTTTGGTCCAAGAATTAGGCCTCTAAGGCCTTCTGTTTTGGAGTTGCCGTGTGGCCCATCTTCTGGAGGGCTTTGTGCCAACTTCACTTCTTTGGGCCTTTATAATTCCTCCAATAGACCTATTAATTATTATATCAACCCCATAAAACTTATACTTCAATAATAATCAATTATAAAATATATTATTTTAATTAGGTCCAATTTTACATAACATTTCAAAAAAGTTCTGCGAACAATTTTACTTGATCATAATTAATTAAACTCTTTAATTAATTTTTATCTTATTTACTTCTCTATCCCCATAATAGTATCAAATATTATTATCCCTGTCATTTTACCATTTTATCATTTTTCTTTATATGTGTGTGACCTGTTGGGTTCCTGTCCATATTGGCAGTATAATATGTAATTATGAGTTCTATTCAAAACTCACATGATTTAAACTTCTTTAAATCATTTTATCAATCCCTATTGATATTCTTGATACATTATTATGCAAATCATGATTGGCCTCTAGCTAGGCATCATGACTACCCAAATGTCAGGAACGTCAAGTGGTTTGACTATACCCTTCCATAGAAACAGTTTCATGCAATTACTCGTTCCACCACTCTTATCTCAATTAGATTCTGAGTATGGATTTCTATCAACTCATATAAATCTAATTATGTATGTTCTATTAATTTAATCATTGTTCCTAAAATGTCCTCCATGGATCTCTATCCATCTTGGCATATTACTCTAGCCAGAGATTCTCTGAACAAGAAAATTATAGAATCATGCAAGATAACTTCCCTTATTAAATCTGGATGGTGAATCCTTTGTTAATCACTCAAAAATCTTCAAGTAGGTCATGATATATCCAATCTCCTAACTATGTTCACTCCCAGTTGGAAGTAATCAGTTATGGAGTCAAAATATACCACTTGCTACTTAAGAAAACTTTGGTGATCTCAAGTCTAAGGATACTTGCACAACTGCTGTGAAGAGATTTCTCACTGATATAGATTTAATATCCATGTGAGGATTCTCTTTGCAGGTCTCTAATGAACTTGTTCTTCTAACAAGCATTCACATGTTAGCTTTTATTATCTTGTATAATCACAGTTATGAGAACCACTGCTTGAACCATTCAGGAAGCATAACATGTGTTAGTCTGTCCGAATTAACAATGTCCTATCTTGTTAATTCTATGACTAGGGATATTTAGATATTAACACATTTGCATGCAATAGACATCTCATATCATGAACACTTTCATGATTGTCTTTGCATTGTGTTTATAATATCTAGGACTTCATTTATTAATTTAAGATTTACAAACTCGTGTATTTAAACATAGCATTAATAAATGAATGATGCTTTTTATTAAGAATATGAATTCATACATATGAAATACATCCCTATTACATAGGCTCTAGGGCATACTCTCTAATAGATGGTTGATTATGTTTCAAAATGGGTGGAAGCAATTCCAACTATTACTAATGATGCTAAAGTGATGAAGAAAATAATTAAGAAGATTATATTTCCTAGATTTGAAATACCTATTGCAATCATTAGCGATGGCAGTTCTCTTTTTTGTAACAAGATTATAGAGCAATTGTTGAAACAATATAGTTTTACCTATAAGATTGATACTACTTATCACCCACAAACTAGTGGGCAATTAGAGGTTAGCGATAAAAAGCTTAAGTGGATACTAGAGAAAATAGTCTCTAAGTCAAGGAAAGATTAGGCATTTAAGTTAGATGATACTCTATGAACATATAGGACTGCCTTCAAAATACCTATAGGACTCACACCATATCAATTGGTTTATGGTAAATATTGCCATTTACCTATTGAAATTGAGCATAAGGCCTATTGGGCTACAAGTTTATTGAATTTTGATATGCAAAAAGTCGGTAGGAAAAGGTTACTTCAACTCCAAGAACTTGAGGAACTTCGCATGAATGCCTTGAAAATGCTAAATTGTATAAGGAAAGAACTAAATTATGGCATGATAAGCATTTATCAAAGAAGGATTTTCAGGTTGGAGATTTGGTCTTGCTATACAATTCAAGGTTGAAGTTATTTTCTGGAAAATTGAGATCAAGGTGGCCTGGCCCTTTTAAAGTAATCTAGGTTTTTTCTTATAGGGCAGTGGATACTGCTAATGACAAGGGAGAAATTTTAAAGGTTAATAGTCATAGACTTAAACCTTATTTTATTGATGATATATTAGAGCCTGTCTAATCTATTAATTTGTTAGATTCTTTTATAGCATGAAAATTTTCTTGCTTTTAATTTTATTAATTATTCCTTTCTACTTTACTTTTAGTTTATCTTTCAGGTTCCTTCTTGTTGATTATTTTTGTGTTTTATGTTTTAATTGTTTGTTTTGTTTTTATGTACGTGTATTGTGGGAAGAAGGTAATTAACACAGTTTTACAGAGAAGGACACGACTCGTGACATACATTACGAGTCATTATAGAGACTTCCTTTTCACGAGTTGTGTTGATTGACCAACTCGTGGCTTTCCTTTTACTGTGATTGATCGACTCATGTTCTCCATTCGTCTCGTTACAGAGACTTCCTCTTCATGAGTTGTGTTGGTTGTTCGACTCGTGTCTTGCCTTTTTCCATGATGTCTGACTCGTGCTCCTCATTTGACTCGTTACAAAGACTTCCTCTTCACGAGTCGTGTTGGTTGTTCGACTCGTGTTCAACTCTTGTTTTCGGTTCGACTCGATTTTGGGATTTTTTTTCTAAATTTTGTTTTCTTTTCCTTTTCTTTTTCCCTTAATTGGTTTGTTTTTCTTTTATTTTACCCCATAGTGGCCCCAAAAAGTTAAAGAGTTATTTATTTCAAAAACCTAACATTGAAAATGACACACCCTTTTGCATCAGGTAGTCGTTTCCACCTTTTGTTCTACCTCTTCTATTCCCCATGCATCTTTTATTTACTATATGTCTTGTCTATAGTTTTTGCACCTATTAGTTTTCTTCTTCTTCTTCTTCACACATTCCTTCTTCTTTTGGTTTTGTTTTCTTTATTTGGTTCTCGCATATTAGTTCCTCTGTGTCCTTTGTGTTTCACTCTTTTCATCAAGATGGTGCGAACTAAGAATCCCTCTTCTTCTTCACGTGTTCAACCTGAGGAGGATGAACCATAGCCTAGGGATATCTCAAAAGACTTTGGTGCCAGGTTCCCTATCTACTCTGTTAAAGAAGATAACAAATTTCTTGCTCTTAAACATAAGCCCATCTTTCCCTGTAAGTATTTTTCAGAATCTCTCCTTTAACAGGTTGGTATGTTAGATGTTGTTAATGAAATGCTTTCTCAATGTGGCTTGTTAACCTTTGTTAGTAATCATGGTCACTCACATGCTGATTTAATGTTAGAATTTTATACTTACTTAAAAGCTAATGATGAAAATTCCAGGCTTTTAGACTACCGTTTAGATGGAGAGCATCATTCTCTAACCTATTTCTTCATGCATAAAGCATTTGGTTTTAAGCAAACTGATTTATGTGATCCCCCTCATGAGTTTCATTCAAATGACTTTTGTCAATTTTTTTACTGTTTTGACAACTCCATTTAAATCTAGGGATGTTAAATCTATGTTTATTAAGGATTTGAAATACTGAATTTTGCATAAGATTCTTGCTTCCTGGGTTTTTAACAAAAACGAATTTAATCGATTTCTTATCAGGAGCTTTTTTTAATGTGGTGTATTCACAATAAGAAATCTGTTTGCTGGTCATATTGGATCTTTAACCAACTTTTGCAATTTATGGATAGAAAAGATGGTCCTCTCACTCATGGACATGTTATAGCTATAATTGCTTAGAATTGTTCTATTGATCTTAGTAGTTATTCTCAAGTTATTCCTCGTATGTATTTTACTAAGCAACTATTTGTTCGTGGTAAGGTTATTAACAATGCTTTTCATCCCATTCCACATCACTCAAGATCGTGTTGGAGGGATCTTCAAGGTTCTTCAACTACCCCAACAATTATTGATGATAGTACTGATGATGATGAACAAGAGGAGCAGGAAACTAGTGATGATGATATGGCTTATGTACCTGCTGCTAGTCCACCATTTTCTTCTGTTCCAATTTCTTCCTTTAGGGACATTCCAACCATGCTTGACCAAATCTTACAAAACCAATCCTCTATGCAAAATTAACTAACTTCTTTGGCTCGATGTCAATGCAGAATAGAGTACAAAATTGACACCTTTATTGCATAGGCTAGCTATGTAGTTCTCTCTTCTCCACCTTCACCATGATATTCAGGGGAGTTATGTTCTTATCTTTTTCTGTTCTTTTATTTTACCTTTCTTTGCCTTTCATTTTATTTCTTCACATTGAGGATAATGTTTGTTCTAAGTGTGGGGGAATTAGTATGTTTAGTATGTCGTGCATATTTATTTGTGTGTTGTCTATGTGTTAGTGGCATGTTTTCTTAATGTTGCTTTTGTTTTTCCTATACCATTTTAGTAGTTTTACTATTAAGCATTGTTTATTTTGCATGTTACATAGTTTGTCTTGATAAATCATTTACCTTTTATGCTCATCCTATTAGTCTTTCAAAGCTTTTAGCATGTGTTCTTTGTTTTCCAAGTTATCTCTTTTTACTCCTTTCAAATTTTAGATTATTTAGTCCTTTCACTAACTATGCTTTAAGGTCAGGAATTGCTCATTTAGTTTAAGGTTTTAGAGTTTTTAGTTGCTTCATGAAAACTATAGCCATAATACTTACCCTTAGGCCTTCAATAATGGATGACGACTCAAAAGAAAAAAAAACAAGGGAAAAAAGAAAGAAGAAACGCAAGATGCATGTCCAAAATTTCCAATAAAGTATGGGATGGAGTGTTAAATGCACCCATGCTATATTGTCTTGCTATTTTTAATTCATGGTATAAATTCTAAAAGTATACCCATGTTCTCTCAAGAAAAAAAAAAGAGAAAATAGACAAACAGATAAATTCTAAAAATGCCATGAGATTGTTTAGGGGTATGTGTGCTTACAATTTTCCTAAAAAGCAATTGAAAATTTTAAAATCTTAAGGTTTATGATCATTGTTCTTTCCTTAAACATGTTTAGTTTTGTGACTTTATGTTCTTCATTTTGGAATTAGTAAGTTTAGGTGATTTGTTAAATTTTGAATACATGCTTTAAGAGTTGATTCACTGATATTTTGATTCTCCAAGGTGTTTGATTACTTTTCAATTCTATCACATATGCATAGTGAGCAATGTTTTATAGTAAAATTTACTTAGTTTTATTGGCATTGAATTCTTTCATCCTTTTCTCTTGCTTGAGGACAAGCAAGGTTTAAGTGTGGGAGAATTTGATACCATATATAATGGTCTATATTTTTAATGCATGTATTCTTTATTTTAGGTAGCTAGTAAGTTAAATTATTTATATTTTATGTGTTTTTATCTAGCTTATGTGTGTGCGTGTATTTCAAGTAAGTTTGGTCTAAAAGGAAGGAGAAATAGTTGAAGAAGCAAGCTAGAGCATGACTCGTGAAGAAGAGCATGACTCGTGATGAAGAGGAAAAAGAAGCAACACGACTCGTGAAGAGAATCTGAGTCATTACAGAGAGCAGGGCTATCCGAGTCGGCAAATTTGTCTGAGTTGTGAAGAGAAGCTAGAAGAAGAGACATGACTCGTGACATTTGCACAAGTCGTTGCAGAAATCAAAGCAGCATGATTCATGAAGGAGAGCATGACTTGTGAAGAGAAGCAACAAGAAAGACACGAGTCATGAAGGTTGTTCGACTCATTACAGAAGCATGAGGGACACAACTCGTGAAGGCTATCCAAGTCGGTCCAGGCACCAGTTTTGAAACACTATAACTTTTCATCTCACCTCTTCTCAACCACTAAGTATTTTCATTAAACCTTTTCATGGCAACTTTTCACCATGACATCTATTCTGAAGAGGCATGATTTGGGGTGCAAATTTCTCTATAAATAGGGACTAAATATGCAGTTGTAAAGAGTTTTTTCTTGATATACAATTGATGTTTATATAGTTAATATACTTAGTTTTTAATAGATGATGACAAAGGAACAAGTGATACATCAGAAGGTTTAAATAGAAAGTACAATTTCTAGGGAGTTTATTTTTCTCCAATTCTCCTATTTGACTTTAATTCAATTCTGTATTTTGGCTAGTTCCTTTGTATACTAGAAATGTGAAATGACTTTATTAAAGATCAAGTTTATGTTTATCATAAATGAAGTATGATTTCCATTTGTGTGATTATTTTGCTATGTATGCTTGATCATCATATTTAGCATGTTAGTTAATTGATTTGCAATGAGAATTGGAATTTATTGATGGAAAGACAAATGAATTTACTTAAGGTATTGAGTTCACTTAGAGATAATGAATCTCTTTGAGGGATTAAAGAATTGGCATTAAGCTTCATAAGTTTTGTTTATCTCTATAATGACATGAGAGTGCTTATAGACTCTAAGCAAGAATATCTTTAATGATAATGAGAATTACTTTAAAGAATTTTTGGTTAAATTCTCCAATCATCTTCAATTAATATTTACTTATCCTTAAATGACTTATCATTTCTATTTTTATGTATTTTTATACTAATTACTAAGTCATTCTTAATCCAACTTGATTTAATATATGTATATTGATTTAGAATTTAGTTATATACTTAATATTAATTTTTTTGGTTGCCTATCCATCTACTTCTTGTGGTTTCAATACTAGATTTATTATGTTCCCTTTGGAACAATACCCTACTCATTCTATACTCAATCTAGAAGGCCTAAGGGTTTAAATAATCCCTTATCACACACTTTCCAATACTATGTCACCACTCTACAAATTGGCACCAATGTAAGGAAAACCATCATTATTAGAGTTGTCATCCAGTGCTTGATCTTGTTCTGAATTTTCATTTGATTTTCGCCTCTTGTCCAATAGTTCCCTGTTGTGCATTTCTTTTTATTTCCACCTGATCAATAAACTTCTTGTGATGAGGATGAGTGTCTTCACTCCTTGTCATTGAACGAGTAAGTATATGCCCCGTGGTAGGGGTTTCAAGTACCTATCGTGAGAAGGATTCAATATTAGTGCTATGTTTATGAAATTTAGCCTTGTTGAATTTTCTTTTTTTTTTTCTTTTCTTTTCTTATGTTCATTGTTACTTTTGTCTTGTTTATTGAATTATGGGTATTTTTTTTAATTTCATGGTTCATTCATGATTATTATTATTATTTTAAGCCTAATAAATATGAATAAAATGAAGCGTAATAACTTCAAGCATAATAAATATGAATAAAATAAAGCATAATATGTACACATAATTTTAAACTCGAGTTCCTTTTTTTTTATATACATCAAAAAGTTTCAAACTCCCTGAATACAAAATAAATCTACTACAAAGGTTCTAGTCCTTGGCGGTAAGCTGGGCCAGATGGAGGAATTATCCACCTTAACTTCTATTATAATGACTTGATTGAAAATAACACAAGTAATTATGGAAAACTAGTATAAATTCAGATATCTTATTCAGAATATCATTCTAAGCATTAAACTCTTATATTATGAACAATTCAACACTTAACATATTGATCTAGTTTATAAACTCCAAAACTTTAATTAGACCCTCTTTCAAGAAATCTAACTCAAGTCTATTCTTAATTCAACTTTCTTAGTTTTAATTAAACTATAAAGCAATACATAGTTATCTCAATTCTCATATCATAATCTTACATTGACTTAATTAAATTTAACAAAAAATATGCATATTATTGATCAAACATCAAATTAACAATCAACCATTTATTCAATATATCAATCACCAATTAGAGGTAACCAAAGATAAATATCAGCTCAAGAACTAAGAAATAATACACTTGCATTGAATTAAAAGCTCGAATCAAAAGTCATTACAAATAGAAGTATGAGGGTTCAAGTATCCCTCAGCAAAAGCAAAGAAAACTACTCACCACTCATATTAAAAACAACTGAAAAACTAAATAACTTCATTTAAAGTCTTCTTAGAACATCTAATTTCCAGCCTCCAAACCCTAAGTTCTTGTATATTCAAAGCTAGGTTTAAACTTCAAAAACTAACTCCTTTAGAATTTCATGCTCTTTTTTATACTGGTGCTTTTGTCTATTTAAAATCCTCAAAGAAGAAGAATCCAGCTACAATTAAACTTTTTGCTCCATAAAAATCAAAATTGTATTATAAATGAAAAACCTTACCTCGGTAGAGGGAGTTCTCCCTCTATCGAAGAGAATTAAGTTGCTTGTGTCCTTTAGGTTGCCTTGGTAGAGGGAAAAGTCCCTTCATTGAGGTGGCCTCCTTTGGTCTTCAAAAATCTAAGATTCCTTCAGTAGAGGAAAATTGTCCCTCCACTGAGGTGAGCTCTTTTGGACTCCATGATGATTTTTTCTTTCTTCAAAAACAAAAGTTGCTGATTTTCCTGCTTTGGCCATGTAACTTTTCTTTTTCTTCAATTGAGTACCTAAAAGCACCAAATGTTACAATTAAGTCTAAAATATTAGAAACTTAAAATTTAAACACACAATTAAATAAATTAACACCAAAATAACATATTAAACACACTAATAATATAGTTATAATTCATAATTATCAAATATCTCACACTTAGTTTTTGCTCACCCTCGAGCAAATTTGAATAAACCAACTTCTCAAAATAATCAAACTTTAATCAAGAATCATGCATTTCAAAATCATGCTTAGCAATTAACAAGAACACTTAACAAAATCCCAACTAGATTAAATTCAATCAAGAAAATATGAGCCAGTTTCCATGTATGTGTGCAAGACCAAACAATTTAAGCTTTTTCAAAATCAAAATACCAATGCAATCTCATATTCATGCTCTAGAATTAATGCACACCTAAGTGTACAAGTGGTTTCATACTTGAAACTCTAGAAACACCATAAGCTTCTCTTTTAGCACCGAAACCCGAAGGTTATCTCCGTTAAACAACTCAAAAGCAAAATAGAATCATTAGGTCTTTACTAGATTGTAATGTGGTTAAGGTAATGGTTAACAATGAATGGACAAGAATAAGCAAAAAGAATAGCCACTCGGTGATTGAATAGATGAACATTTATAAAATTCATCCCACTAACTCAACAGCATACCAGTTAACCAAACTTGCTTACTTGACCCTTTATACACAAAAGATGTTTTGAGAGAATATCATTAAAACTACTCTTAATTCATAATTCAACCAAATTCTGAAGTCCCAAATCTTTTCCCCTTGTAAATGCCCCACACTTAAAGTTTTGCCATATACTGCTAGCTTTATTTTAACAATTCTTTTTTTTTAGAACTAGCTTTATTGTTGACAATCAATGATAATATGGGCATTTACAAGTTTACTTTTCACTATTTACTTAACTTTATTAATAATCCCTGCCAATGATACAAAAAACCTTTTTTAATTACACTTTTCAAAATACCCGACAAATATTAATCTATCCCAATCCTAGAATAGCCAACTCTTAGAGAGAAAAATAAAAGCTTTTTAGGCTATATGAAAAAAATAAGTGTAACAAAGAAAATGAACATGGAATACCTTAAACATGCCTCATTAGGCTCAAAATGGCTAATAAAAATACACATAAGGTAGGTAAACAGTCTAAATATGGCTCAATGAGGGTTCATATGCCATATATTAAGTCTAAACAGTCTAAATATATCTAGATCACTTTCTAAGTTGTTTGATTTATTTCTATGTTTCGAAGGGTGATGAGAAAGGTTTTAGCATCCTAAAATTCCTTGCTTAACTACCTCAATGCACTTGTTTTTCTTCTTATTTCAAAACTAGGCTTAGTGTTCAAAATCTGGAAACTAACAAATATAGCTCAAGTTGAATGCTAAACTAGCTAAAATTTCATTAAACAACATGTTTACCTTAGTGCTAAGCAAAGATTCTAACCATTATACATTCTAAGTTAAAGTTCAACAAGTTCGATTTTTGAGAATAAACTAGGGCAAACTAAACTTTGTCTAAGCTATGTGAAATTCGAACTAAACTATATCATTATTACAGACAAAAATAGAAACCAACTTAAAAATTACCATAAGAATAACAAAATAAAGCATTCATATTACTACTAAAAACATCTTGTAAAGTTACTAGTATTAAAGTTACACTTAAAGCAGCATACTAAAAACAAGAAAGGATAACAAACACACAAAACAAAAAACACAAACTTTCATAAATAAATGGGAGGTTTGAAATTGTCTACTTTCTAAATCCCTTAAGTAAAATTTGAGCTTAGATAAGCTCTACCCCCCTCTTAAAAGTTTGTTGTCAGCAGCAAATTTGAATTCAAATCATTGTGATGGTGGTAGGAATCGCTCCCAAAAGCGTGCTATGAAATGCACAAAACTCATCTTCAAATCATCGATGTTATCTTGCATATTGTCAATATGCCATTGTTGCATATCTAACCTAGCATTCACCTGGTTTATAAGGACCACCATTTATGGGAAAGGCTCTGCTTTAGCTATATGGGCCTTTTAATCTTGATCTTTATCTCGATTTCAGCCAACTGTAATTAACTGCAAGTATTCATCTTTATCCGTTCAATGTCGGTGCAGCTTATCCCACAACACCCTCAATTTCTTCAGCATTGTAAAATCCATAAACTAGGTTTCACCAAGGGAATCCCTTATATCTAAGTGATTTACCATTTTTGCCATGATTGTAGAGATCTATCCTAAGGAAATTTGCTTAATTGCATTAGGCTTCCACTATAAGTCCTCAATTTTATGCCATAAATGAAATGCGTCATTTAGTTTGATGCCTTCAACCATACAACTTAATATAAGGCACTCACCTGTATTAAATGCACCTGAACCACCAAGACAATTATGAAAATTGATTAATAAGAACCGATGGAGAATTCACAATGCATGACTACGCAAAATGCAAGCCTTTATTTGCCTAGATTGGTATGGAATTGGGTCGGTAGGATTTTGGATTACTTTTCAGTTTTAGCTCGGGGTAAAATTTAGCAAACTTTGTATACCATCCACTAGGAATCCCAAGTGCTTAGAAAAATCAAGAAAATACATGGTGTAGGTTTTTTAACCAATTTTGAAATGGACAGTGCCACAGTCATGCTTGTCTTCAAAGTGACAACTAAAAGAGTAGAGAAAATCCCTTGCAAATAGAGGATATACTTCAGGCGTCTTTTTGATAAAGGCACTCCAACCAATATTGTGAATCAATGTATTAATTTCAATCTAAAGATCACCAGCTGCAATGTCAAAAAAGAGACTATTCAAATAAACTAGATTCACATAAGTGGCAGTCACGAAGTACTTATAAAGTCTGACCCAATCCTTAATTATCCATATAAGGTGGAATATGTAAACCCAATGAACTAGAAGCACCATCATGTCTTGTTTGTTTGGAAGCCACTGCATAATGTAGAGAAACCAAAGTAAGTGCCTAAAATGGAAGTTCAACACATAATTCGAAGAAAAACAATGAACATTGTATTTGATCTCAACAATAACCAAGGCATGGTTTAAGTGGCAAAAAAGTGTATCTCAAGTGGGGAAAGCAAACAACATCATATGAGATTGATCTAAGATGGTTTAGATTAAGAAAATTGAAGCACAATAAATGAACTTAATCATTGAGGCATTTTATCGAACACATTGTGTGCACAAATAAGCTAAGCAATTTTGAAAGCAATCTCAACCCAAAAGCAAGCTAAAAGGTGAAATCAAGCATTAATTTCAAGCAAGAATTAAGCACCATGTAATTAGAATGAAAGATTGCTTCAAATGGACTTAATATATGGCATGTGAAAATCTACATTTAAGTGCAATAAACCCATAAAAGATTCAATTCAAAGAGTCCAAACATGTAAATGGCACAATTAAACGAAATCAAGAACACTTACTTGATGAATTGATGAAGAAAAATGATAAAGAACCAAATACAATTTTTAAATGCCTCGGAGGTGGGAAATGAAGCTCGGGAGACGAGAGCAATCTTTGGGTTGAAAATAAAGTGCAGAAGAAAGAAAACTTGGTAGAGGGCTTATATAGTGCTAGGTCCCTCGGTGAAGGGAGAATTCCCTCTACTGAGGTGATGATCTCGGTGGGTATGTGAAGGGTCTTTCGATGGAGGAAATTCTCCCTCTATCGAGGTGGCCCTATCTGAACTCTAAGGAAAAAACAATTCAAAAAAAAATTCACATATAGGTTGCTTCGGTGGAGGGAATCTCCCTTTACCGAGGAGATTTCATCTGGGCACAAAACACAGGGTCCCTCGATGGAGGGAATTCTCCCTCTATCGAGGTAGTCCTCTCGGGAAGTCTAAGAGACAAAGCATAAAAACCAATTTTTTCATACGTTTAAACTTTAAATTCAATATTTAGCTTAACCTGTTAAATTTTGCCATATTGCCACTCTCACCTACTTCTAAAATACCAAATTAATCCACTCAAATTCTCCAAACAAATTAACCCTTACAACACTTCAATTACACCTTGTCATAAACATAAACCAATTGCAAACCAAATCAGTAAGAGATAAGTAAAATATGATCATACCTATTGGCAGAATTAATCAACCCTGGACTACCTGTGCGTCCCAAGTAGAAGCTTGATAGCATCCTCTGAATATACTGATAGATCTAAGTGGCTAACATGGTACTCTTTACAGTATCCGACTGATATATCACCTTTGGTAATGTCACCACCATCCATTTGGCCCGATCCATAATCCTGAGGGGTGTGACCACGTCTAACCCAACTGAAAGACTTATGGCTTATGTGAACCTGCAGTGTGTAATGTTGTAGTATATGCCCAGAGCCCTAAATTGGACTACTCCCTTCTTAATATCAGATTTGTGATAGCCCCTATACTAGAGCATGGCTAAGACCTTTTAAATGACATTAAGATAGGTTCGGAAGGCTAGAGCAAAGAACTCTGTCCATCCCATTCTGTCCAAAAGCCTATTAGCCTGAAATCCTGTAGGAACTACCTGGACATGAACTAACTAAACCTAAAATGTACCCGCTATAAAGCTCGGTATCTGGCAGCCTGTTCAGGTGTCATATAAGCTGGTATAGGCCAAGGCGGTTGTGCGCATGCAGCTCTGCGAGGCATCCTACAAGAAAAGGTTTTATATGAGTTTTCATTGTTAACTTGGATCGCAAGCAAGCTATTGTATTAGAATTTATAAGGATTTTGGCAGCATTTCGACTAAAAAATAAACAGCCAACCTACATGGAAATGTGCGCTAAGCGCCACAACACAATATACAACATCCTAAACCTATTATCAGGTATTCTAGCAATCATGTATGACAAATGAGGCATTATACTTATTTTATGTTTTACGAGAATTTTAACAAAATTTTAGCACCATTCCAGCTAGGAATGTGATTGTCTCCTGTATAAAAAGACAATTTAGAGTAACACATAGGCCATCATGGCCACCAAGCAACACAATTCATGCTATATTAAATTTGACTGAGGTTATTCAGGTGCAATTGAAATCCTTACTACAATATGCAAAGGCCATTTATATTATTTGCTAAAAAGGAAAGTTATAGGTTTACGTGCTCATATACAAGACTTAGAGCTATAGGTTTACATGCTCACATACAAGGCTTTTCTTTTATCTATAGTGCCATACAAAAAGAGTTTTGTAACTTACACTAATGTCCTAAAAAGGCATTATATATTTCTGAACTACAAGATAGGATATACATATAAATTAACCTACTGCTAAGGTCTAAGGACATACAGAAGTAGTTAAAAAGAGAAAAAAAATAAAAGTAAAAAGTAATAATAACTACGTAAAATAACTAAATGAAAGATACTTACTTATAAAAGATGAAAGAAGAAAAGAATGAAAAACAATTGAAATGGCTCACTCCATGAAGTGTGCCTCACTCCTAGGAGCTTATAGGCACAAACGGCTCGAAGAATTGATGAGAAACAAATAAAAAAAAAACTAGAAAAACCAGAGGCAGAAGCTTGAAATAGGAAAAAATGGAGGTTTGCCAGAAAAATGAAAAATAAAAGGCATTTTATTCAAGTTTTCGAGTGAGGGACGAGAAGCCTGTCCTTCTCTAGCGATAAACAGGACTGAGGGAAGTCCTAATTGTGCTCATTAATTTGATTTCATTATGCTTGAAAAAGTTGTCCCTACAATTTTATTGCAAAGCTGTAAATAAGTATATGTTAAATATAAAAAAAATCATCTCAATTTCTACCTCTAAATTAGTTAAAGGATTGTTAATAATAATAATAATAATAATACAAAAAAATGCATGAAAGTCAACTTTTTTTTAATATTTTGTAATTTTATTTAAATTGTACAATTTTTATATTTTTTTTTCATATCATCAATAAGCCTAAATATTTTAATCAGAGACTATAAAAATATTTTTTTAACAAATATAAAAAAGAACTAATTAATATATTGTATTAGTCTATTAAGTAATTAATATATTGTATTAGACTATTAAGTAATTAGATTAAAATAAAAGACTTATTATAATATTTGCTGTTGATATAAAAAAATATTGATAACACTATAAATATAATTAGTTGCATTTACACTTTAATTTAATTATTATAATAATTTTTAATTCAATTTTTCATATTCATAAATAAAAATATATAATTATATATTCAAGTTTTCATTCTGGTTCTTAATAATGGAATTTCACATTAAGAAAGTAATTTTCACAACAATTTTATCATTATAAAATAAAAATCAAAGTGCTGTGTAATCAACTTTTTTTAATTCTATTTCAGTTATAACTTTAATATAAGTGTAATTGATGGTTAATTTCATTGTGTTTGGCAAAATTGAACTAAATTCAAAAATTTTATCCAAATCCGTCCAAAAAAATTATCCAAATTCAATTCAAATAAGTACCCACCAGATAAATATAAAACTGATCCATTTTATTTTTTAACTCTACATAATATCTACTAAATCAATCAAAAATTAATCCATTTTATTTTTCAACTTATTGGATCTGTACATATTTTGATATACCAATAGTGCTCCTTCCATTTTGATCACGGAGCCACCACCAACCCCAAACTCCATGAAATTAGAATAGGGTGAATCCTTAAAAACATTATGTGAAATTTGCGCTGAACCAAAAGAAAAAGAAGAAATGTTTGAAACCGATAGTTGTGTCCATAGTTTCTGCTCTGATTGCATAACCAAATACATCGCAATCAAAATTCAAAACAACATAAACATCGTCACTTGCCCTGAATTTAATTGCATGGCAGTTTTGGAATTCGATTCTTGCAGAACAAAGCTACCTAAAGGAGTGATTGATTTGTGGAATGAGGTTGTTTGCAAGGAGATGATCAGCAGCGAGTAGAGATTTTATTGCCCGTTCATGGATTGATGTTTTTAAAGACACATGTCAATCTCTTATTCAAATCAAAACATAGCTTACCTATTTAGTCCTAAATTTCAAATAAATTTCTACAACTTTGAATTACTTAACCTTTTTAGTTCACATTATAATCCAGAGATATCTTTTCCAAAATATAGTTTTTTTATTAATAAAAATTAATAAAAAAAATTATAATAATTTACATTAAATCAATCGATCAATTCAAATCATTTGTATATTGATCCATTTTTATCCTATATTTTTTGACTCATTTATAACTCAACCCTAATAACCCGTCCATTAATTATCCAATTCAAATCCACCCAATCTTTCCATTTACCACCTCTAGACTATTCATTAAAATTTGACGATTGCAATATTATAATCACTATACTGCGGTTAGTAACGAAAAATAATTCAGTTTTTATTTTGTTACAGACAAATCACAAAAACTATTGAAAAAATAACTCAGCTTTTATTTTGGTTCATTATTAAATTTATTTATTTATTTATTTTAATGGTGTAATTTATATAACATCAACCTAACTATTTTTTGATTTGTATAATATCAATTCAACCAACATAAAAGATGGGTTATTTTTTTCTGTAATTGGATTTTCAGTTTTCTAGTTTTGTGACTTTTCTGTATAAGATAAAAGTTAGATTATTTTTTTGTTATAAATTGTAATATAATGAACATGATATTACAATTGTTAAATTTTAATGATCATGATGAAATTAACCCTGTAATTGATGTGTTGTGTAACCAAATATTTTTTTCCTATACTTCTACTTTAATTATAACTCTTAGGATCCACTTGAAATAAAAAAATTGAAATTGTGGAATTCATTTGTAAATGAAGTTTTGTACTTGTAATAAAATAATTAAAATATAGAATTGAAAATGAATTTTTTATTTTTACATTTGGAATAAATGAATAAAAAAAATCATTTCTATTTTATTTACTAAAACATCATCAATGCCAATTTTTATGCCTTTTTCGATAATAATTTCTAATAATAGACATAATAACTGGATAGAATTCATATGCAGTGTCAAATTTACATTTATGTAATGAACTGTATATATTTTTAGCATTAAAGCAAATTTATGATATACTAGTGAACTATTATAATAAAATAATACTCTTATTGATATTTGAATCAATTTACCATCAAAATTGTATTAATTTAAAATATAGTAATAATAAACCTTTAATGCTTGTAGAGCATTTTAATTAAATAAATTTATTCATAATTTTATTAGAACTAAGCAAAATACTCATTTTTGATTAAAAAATTAAGTTTTTATATTAAAAAATTAATAATAAGAAGTTGTTGTTGTTGTTGTTCAACAAAATTACTTCGTTTAATTTTTGTAATTTTGAATAATAATAATAACAATAAAGATAATGATGATAATTATTATAACTGTATTGATAATAATTACTTAAAATAAATTAAATTAAAAATTAAAAAATAAATATAGAATTGTTAGTCTCAAAAATACATGGATATATATATAGTCTTTTAATTCAATATATATATTACAATAAGAGTATTATATTTTTTTTTCAAATTTTGATTTCTTAAAAATAAAGAATTTATTTGCAAATTTTATCTATTTTGGTGAAATTTGGTGGAAGTATAATAAATTTCATATAATTTAATTTATGTAATTCAATTTCTACTTTCTTTGTATTCTAAGTATAAAAAATAAGAATTACAAATGAATTCCATTAAATTTTATGGAATTCATTTATTTCAAGTATACCGTTAGAATAAATTTGATAGAAATATTGTTGTGTGCTCCATTTTTTTCCTAGTAAAATAATAAAAAATTAATTTTAACTAATATTAATATAATAAACAGCTATCTAAGTAAAAAAATTTTCACCACAATTATATATAATATAGATTTAATTAAAAAAATTAACTTTAAGCTGGCCTATTGCTTAAAAAGACTAGTTCATTTTTCTTAAAAAAAAAACAAAATTAAAATCCTCATTTCATTGATTATGCTTACCGACCAGCACTAAATATGTTCATCTTTAGACTTTGGCCAAAAAAAATTGGATTGTGCCTAACATGATTTTTAATGAGTTTTAATTTTTCTCTCCAAATTCGATTCAAATCCATACAAATTGCTCCAGCCAATCTGTTGAAAAAATATTTAAATTGTATAGAATGATATATTATATATTGTACAAAATTATAAAATTATTTAATATGTTAATAAATTTATAAAATTTGATATTTATTATAATTTTTTTATATTTTTAAATGTTATAAAAATAATAAATGGTGGAGCTGGACATAATTACTCTCGCAATTTATATGTAACTTCCTAACATACCCTTTGATAAGCAAACTTTTAATAAAATTTGGGTGGTTGGACGAGCATAATAAAATGTATGTTAAAATTTGGACAATTTATAGGTTGGCTGCCGGACAGGGGGATACTTGGATCCATTATCTAAGTCTAGTATAGAAAGTAGCCACTCCTCTCAGTTTTAATTTTGGGTTAATATATAAATTTTTCTTAAACTATTATAATGTATTAAATTTTCATTCTTAACTAATAGCATGTGAGATTATCTCCTTAAATTTGTTGAAAATGTCATATTATCTCCTTTAAAACACATATCAGTTCATAAAAAGCGCGTGTTTTAATAATAGGGGGATAATTTGATATTTTTAACAAGTTTTATGAGGGTGATTTAATATTTTCAATAGTATGGGTGTATTTTTTACATTTCAAAAAAGTTTAAGTGGCTAATCTTATATTTTCAACAAGTTTAGGGGAATAATCTAACAAACAATTAGTTTAGGGAAAAATTTTGATAAATGATGATAGTTTAAGGAGAAATTTTTGTATTATCCATTTAATTTTCTATTTTTTTATCAGAATTAAAAAATTTTAATTTTATAAACAATTATTGATAATACCAAAAAATATAAGGGCTAAAGGTCCAAAAACTCCATAAGGAGTCTAAGATAAAGGCCCATGAAAGTCCCATATGCTAAGGGACCAAACATGAGAATCGAGATTGTCCGATCGGACTTGACCTCTCACTGACAGGCAGAAGTTATCTCACACACGCCACTATCTAACCGTCATTACCTACAAGAATAGGTCATACCTGCCACAAAATAGAACAACTATTTGACACATTGCTCAAAGCTTCCTTAGCTCTATAAATAGCAGGTTCTTTTCTAAGAAAGACACACCTTCTTTCTCTAAATAATATAAATTCTCTCTCTAAAAGGCTTTTTTGCCCTTTGCTAACTTAAGTATCCTAGTGTCTGCATCAGGATCAATGGGGTTAGCACCATTTTTTTGTAGGTCTATCAACGACATTCCGACCGAGATTGGTCCTCTTCCCAGCCATCATTTCTCTTGTCCACTTCAACATAGAGATACCTCGTCTCTATGAAATTTTGTGATTTATCATTTGGTGCTTTCGTTGAAAGACTATGGCTAAGCTAAAACATCTAGCTCTCACGTTCCACGGAAAAGTACGAGTTTACGACCATAGGGCGAAAAACAAAATGTATAATCTCCATAAATGTTTTCGAGACTACACGAGAAATTATACAGTGAATACAAAGTACCGAGGAGAGAAAGCAAAGTGCACGAAATCTGCGAAAGTCCCCAAGACTACACAAGGCCTTGCAAGTAAAGGTAAAATCCTAAGACTAAAAGAAAGTGAAAAGCCATGCGTTAGGACCGAAAGAAAGCGAAATATCCCTATTTCGGTCCACTACGTAAATGGTATACGAGACTCCCAGAAATAGCATACTGGGAAAGATATTGGGGGGGGATGAAACAACCACCCCCCTATATGTCTCCAGGCGAACTTGGCGAGGCCCAGCACTAGAGCCAAAAGACTATCCTGGGAGCGCCTTCTCTTCTGCATACTTAGCTAGTTTAAGAGATACTAAGAAGATGAAGTCAGATTAAAGAAGAAAGACTCCAAAAGGAAATAATGTCTGGCGTAGCACCCTGTAGATAAAGACAACTGGAAGGACATCAGATGGAAAAGGAGAAAAAGATGCGAAAAGAACGCCTCGCTCCCCTTGATGATCTAAACCAAAAGGCAACAAAAATTGGGCTAGCCTTAAAAGAAAGACGACTAAGGTGAAGAAGGCCCTAAAAGCACGCCCTTTCATCGATTTCCAAGCAAAAACAACAAGAATGCAAGGTTGGCTCTTATCTTGATCGAAAGATCAATGAAAATCATTGTTTTTCCAATTGAAAGATCAATGAAAATTGTTGCTCCAACTGAAAGATTGAACAAATTTATCCTGATCGAAAGGTTGAGGAAATAGATCTATCTCTTAATTGATGCTCCTCCGAGCACATTGTACGTTGATGTCACATTGTAAATAGCAATAAAAAGCGAAACAAAGAGTTCATAAAAAAACATTATGTTGCAAATGTCTCCCATTTATAGTGTGGTTAGAACTAGGAAAAGGAAAAAAGAACAAAAAAAAGAGCAAGAATGATCAGTTCTATTTATAGAAATGAAGACATATGTGGCAATATCGGTAAAACGGTCATAATAAAGAAGCCGCAGGGACAAAAGAAACTACAAGAGATAGTTAATTATCGCTACTTAACGAAAGAACGTGGTTGAAGGATGATCTCCGAATTATCTTTAGGCCCAAGCAGGCCTCGCCCCTAAATCCCAAAGGATATCCAAAAAGAAGTTTGGTATAGAACAAGCAGGTATTGAATGTTGTCCGATCGGATTAATGAGACCTTTAGTCCTAATCCACTAACACACCAGAGAGCCCATAGCGTATCGCCGCTTACCCACTCTGAAATCGGACAAGTAAAACTCAGCATTAAGAATACGGATCTCAAAAAAGCAAACTGATTAGGACGATTCAATGTCTCTATAAAGATAAGTACCACTCAGTCGCCATTACTTCTTTACAAGTTTTTAATAACATCTTTTTACTTGAGACCGTCAAAACACATAAGAAGGCTGGATATAAAATATTTAAAGAATAAAATTCATTCAAAGTATAAAGTACATAGATAACGTTGTCCTATCTGGAAAAAGTACACAACCAAAGAGCTTCTTGCTAAAAAAAATTGAAAGAGCAAAGAAGGAAGAAAAAACAGGGCTATAGGGAGAAAAAAGGATAAAAGTCGCCCCGCCACCTCGATCATTACCTCTGTAATGAGACCACCCCTCATTAATAGCTCCCTTTAGATAGGTTAGCATCAGAAAAATGGAGAAGAAAATACAGACATGTATGCCCTACCATGATCACCAGAAAGTTCAGGGCTAAAAGGGAAGGCCAGCAAAGGTGGGAGATCGTATGGCTCGCTATCGCAAGCTATATCCAGATAAGATAAGGCCCCGATTTTCATTCATCTTCCTAAAATGGGAATGTTGACAGCAACACTAAAGAAGGTCTGAAGGTCTCATGATCAAATGAAAAGGTCAAGAAGCGAAAGAAATTGCAAGAAAAAATAGGAAAAGATAATGCAAGAGGAAAGACGGAAGGAAGCCCCTATTATAGGGGCCTCCAAACATCTTGAAAACGCATTAATGAAAATACCACGTGTCAAAGCTCATTATGGCACAATAAAAAATCAAAGTGTCAAGAGGGAAAATCAACCGTTAAACGCAAAAAATGAAGTAATAACTATTAAATTAGTTGAAGTGAAATGATGCCTAACAAAAAGTCAGAATGATTGATAGGTGAAATAAATCACTTGAAGTCTGACCTACACAAGACAAGCGGAACATGCCTCAATCGGTGATTATATGATTAAAATCCCATTGCCATGCTGCAAATCATCTTTAGAAAAACATATGCCAAACAACCACGGTTGAGAGCACCAAGCAGCCAATGACCCTATTAGTCAACTTCATTCCTCCCCTAAACATTATCATTAAAATTGTCTACCTATAGCAACTGCAAAAGAAGCGGTAAAAGATGGATCAAAAGGCTACAACTCTCGATCTCTGCAAATCGATCGACCCTTCGAGGAGGTACAACATAACAATAATAGTCCAGTTGGCTATTAGTAAGAAAAAAAACAAACATAGCTAGTGAAAATCGACAATGCCTTATGTCCGCAACTATCAGATAGATAGGTTAAAGAAGCAAACTCTGAAAAAACAATCCATGATTATGACTATAACAGTTGTTTGTAAGACAAAATTGCAGGAAAATTCCAGTCTCGATCGATAATTCATCCCGATTGATGTATCTATTTTGGTCTTTTAAGGCGGATGATTTATTAAATTTTAATCAATGATTTATCATGATCGATGTATCTATTCTAATCTCTTAAGGCTGATGGTTTATTAAATTTCGATCGATGATTCATCCTGATTAATGTATCTATTCCGGTCTCTTAAGGCTGATGATTTATTAAATTTCGATTGATGATTCATCCAAATTGACGTATCTATTTTAGTCTCTTAAGGCTGATGATTTATTAAATTCCGATCGATGATTCATCTCGATCCACGTATCTATTCCAGCCTCTTAAGACTGATGATTTATTAAATTTTGATTTATGATTCATCTCAATTGACATATCTATTCCAGTCTCTTAAGGCTGATGATTTATTAAATTTTGATTCGATGCTTCATCCTGATCGACGTATCTATTATGATCTCTTAATACTGATGATTTATTAAATTTTGATCAATAATTCATCCTGATCGACGTATCTATTTCAGTTTCTTAAGGTTGATGATCAACGTATCTATTCAAGTCTCTTAAGGCTGATGATTTATTAAATTGCAATTGATGATTCATCCCGATCGATGTATCTATTTCGGTCTCTTAAGGCTGATGATTTATTAAATTTTGATCGATGATTTATCCCGATCAACGTATCTATTTATATCTCTTAAGGTTGATGATTTATTCAATTTCGATCGATGATTCATCTCGATCGGCATATCTATTCTGGCCTCTTAAGGCTGATGATTTATTAAATTTCAATCGATGATTCATCCTGATCGACTTATCTATTCCGATCTCTTAAGGCTGATGATTTATTAAATTTCGATTCGATGATTCATCCCGATCAATGTATCTATTCTGGTCTCTTAAGGCTGATGATTTATTAAAATTTGATCGATGATTTATCCTGATCAACGTATCTATTTTGGTCTCTATGTATCTATTCCAGTCTCTTAAAGTTGATGATTTATTAAATTTCAATCGATGATTCATCCCAATCAGTGTATCTATTCCAGTTTCTTAAGGCTAATGATTTATTAAATTTTGATTGACAATTCATTCCGATTGATGTATCTATTCTAATCTCTTAAGGATGATGATTTATTAAATTTCGATCGATGATTCATCTCGATTGACGTATCTATTTCAGTCTCTTAAGGCTGATGATTTATTAAATTTTGATAGATTATTCACCTCAATCAATGTATTTATTCCAGTCTCTTAAGGCTGATGATTTATTAAATTTCGATCAATGATTCATCTTGATCAACATATCTATTTCAGTCTCTTAAGGTTAATGATTTATTAAATTTCGATCGATGATTTATTCTGATCAACATATCTATTCCAGTCTCTTAAGACTGACAAATCTATTAATTCTGATTGATGATCTATCTCGATCAACTTGTTTATCCTAACACATCCAAATTTAGAATTTAAGGAATTCTATCATTACTGATGCCAAACCAGTTAGCACGAGTGCACCGTTGCAACTTCAATTTTTCATCGAACTGATCGATGCGAGACAAGTGATAATACCCAAAAATATAAAGGCTAAGGGCTTAAAAACTTCAAAAGAAGCACAAGATAAATGCCCATTTACTAAGGGACCAAACACTAGAATCGAGGCTATCCGATCGTACTCGATCTCTCCCTGACAGGCAGAAGTTGTCTGACACATGTCACCATCTAATCACCATTACCTACAAGAATATGTCATATTTACCACAGAGTAGAACAATTATTTGACACACTGCTCAAAACTTTCCTAACTTTATAAATAGCAGATTCCTTTCTAATAAGGACACACATTCTCTCTTTAAATAATATAAATTCTCTCGTTAAAGTGCTTTTTTTCCTTTTGCTAATTTAAGCATGGGAGTTTATGCGCCTGAATCAACTGGGTTAGCACCCTTTTTTGCAGGTTTGTCCACGATATTTTGATCGGGATCGATTCCCTTTTCACCCATTATTTCTCTTATTCATTTCAACGTAGAAATATCATGTTTGTATGAAATTTTGTGATTTAGTAATTATAATTATTGATAAAATATTCTTTTATATATTATAAAATTTTATTTAATTCTAGTTAAGAGTAGAGAGTGATAAAAAGTGAAATATTTAATTAAGTGTATAATATATAAGAATATACATATAAATTTATTTCTCATTTATTTTAAAAAAAATATTTAAAATAAGATAAAATAAAATAGAAAAAATAATATTTTAAAATAGGAAGAAAATAATATTATTTAGTTTTTCCAACTTAATTCTAATTACTAGCTCGATTTCTCTTTTGGCAACTCCCATCTTCCAATACCGTCTCCCTCAAACCCCTCAACTATAAAATGATATTTTAATTTAGTTTTTTTAATAAATTTATACAAATTATTAAATGTGATTGAATTGTAATGATATTAAGAGAGTAAAATAGCACACCATCAAATTTAATTTAATAAATTTATACTTTTTTATCACCCAAAAAATAATTTTCAACTTGACTTGGACCGAAATCCAAAAGTGAACCTATCTGAAATTAATTACCCGTCTGGAATTGACCGTATCAGACCGACCGACCCAATCAAAGTGCGTTTAGTTTTGCAAATGAACACAGGCAGGTATCTTTGGCCATGGAAAGCTAGAGAGAGACACTTGAAAGCCTAACAAACTATTCAAACAAACATATTCTTTTACTTTTTGGGGAAAACCTTCAAGTGATTGTGTTTGATTCCCCAGAAAAGACTAAAAGAAAATGGCACAGGGTTGGTTTTCAGGAGCTATCAGCAACGAAGATCAACAACAAAGGCCTTCTTCTCTATTGGCAGATTGGAACTCTTACGCAGCCTCAACAAATGACAACACCGGATCGGGCATCGGGTTCGATCTAGAATCTGCTGTTCGCTCCGCAAACGACACCGTTACTGGAACTTTCAATGTGTAAGCATCTTTATCTTGATTTTTGATTCTCTGGGCTTTAGAGCTTAGTTGTTTTTCTTGGATTTACTGTTTATGGCTATGTTTTTGTTTACTCATTTTCTTCTTACTGAAGTGAATTGTGATGGTTTGTATGTATTTGATGATGTTTCTTGTACTAGAGTTTTTTATTTTGATTTTTTCCTGAGTGCTGTTAGATTATTGATGGTTCTCTAGATTGATTGTTGGATGCTTAATTTTATGTTATTGGAATGGAAAAGAGATGTAACTTCACATTGAAGGAAATGAATTTTGTTAGGGAATGCTTTAAGAATATTGGGAATTAAAAGGTAAAAGGCTGGAATCTTGAATCCGATTTTTACATTTTGATGTCAACTTAGTGAGTGGTAGTTATGACTTAAATTGGAACAACAAATTATAAAATATATTATCGAATTCATATCAACTCAAGTAGGTTTTTCCAAATTTTAGCTTCATGTTCTTAAATCTGACTGAAATGAGTTATCTTCCGAGGCCTGAAGGATGATGACCTCTTGTAGATTGATTTGGTGCAAAAATGTAGATCAAAATTACAACGTACTTTAAAATAAAGATTGCTCAACTTTGAAGTGCAATAGATGATTTAATTCCAAATTACACAGGTAAAACATCTTCATGCACTCATCCATATGTTCCTAGTAAAGCTTTCAAGTGCCTATTTTACTTATAACTGCTCCATCTGTTCACCTTTCTTTTTTCTTTATCGCTTAAGTTTTTTTGATTACTTGACCTACTTCAATTGAATGGAGTCATGGATAAAAAAGTTTTAATGTTATGCATCCTAATAGATGGGGATGGAACATCTATCTTCTCAATCAAATCAGGATTGTAAGTTTATGGCGCATAGATTGCGTTAAATAGTCAACCAAATACATGTTTACATATGGAGATGGACACTTTAAGGTGTTGGGAAGGGGTAGAGGAAAAGTCTGCTGGTTGATGAGAGTCCTTACCATTTCAAAGAATCTCAAGTCTTTCCTTGAGTTTTGATTTCTAGAAAATGCTGTTGAGAAGCTCTTCCTAAGCTTATTTGTCACCAATATAGCAGCTTCTCGAATACAGATAACTGACTCAAGGTAGTCCTTGTTTGGCATCCAGATAGAATGTAACTTTATAGCTTAGAAGCATGGCTGGCATTTGCTCTTTCCATAGGAACAGACCGAGGGAATAGGGGAGATGTCAGAAAATGTAGACAATAGCATAGCACAGATGAGGGCTTATATGGCTTTTGGGAAAAATTTGATGACTCCAATCATGTATAGTGAATAGTTAGCATAGGGAAAACAATTCCTGTTTCTCCAGGGAAATTTTTTGGTAAATATGGGCTTCTGTTTTTTTTTTTTGTCCATTAAGAATTCCATAAACTGTATCCAGCAGGAACAGCAGCTAGTCAAAATAAGTGCATAAAGCACTGTTACAAATTGCAAATAGTTGGTTAGCATAATCTTAGGAATATCTTTAGATTTCCTTATTTAGCTAGGTTTCCTTAGCTAAGTTGAATTCAAACTCTTTTATTCTTGTATATATAAATGTACCTAAATACAAAAAGTGAGATAAAGTGTTCTCCCATCTTGTGTTTTATTTCATGGTATCAAAGCTCTTTTTTGGGTTCTCTGGGTTTTTTGGGTTCTCTGTTCTTCGGTGAAGAATCTGCCTCTTCTTGGATCACCAATTCCTATGGCCGGTTTGTCTCACCACCCACTTTGGGAGGTGCGCAAGTGTCGTTTCGGCCTCCCTACAAAATCCGATGTCCATCCGTCTGGCGAGTGAAGTACATGCGCAACCACAAGCTACTGCCCTCTATCTCACGTGCCAGGGAGTGGAGGCGTGTGCCTTGACCTCTGGCCCTCCGATTTCTTCTCCGGCGTCGACTCACTATTTCTGGTTAGATTTCGGTGCTTGCTTGAAGTGGTTTCTGCCCTTGGTTGTGGTTGTTCTTCTTTGCTTTGAGGTTTCTCCTTTGCGGTTCCACTACTTCTTTATTTCGTATTTTTTTGTGAGCTTATTATTGGATGTCTTGTTTAGGAAGTTGGGCATTTGTTTTTTTTGACTGAATATATTGGGTCACATTGCTGCTTTGATTGTTGCTTGTGTTATTTATGGATATTATGGGTGACAATAAAGAAATTGTTAGGGAAACTACTAGTGAGATCATTCTAAGATTACAAAAGAAAAATTAGATAGATCTAATTATCTTGATTGGAGTATAATTATTAGGATTTATCTCCGTAGTATGGATAAGGATGATCACTTAACCGATGACCGTTCTACTGATAAAACTGAAAAGCAGATCTGGATGAGAAATGACTCATGGTTACTTTTACAGATTAGAAATTCATTTGAAAGAAATATGCTCGGCTTAATTTCTCATTGTGAACGTGTAAAAGAGTTGATGGATTATTTGACTTTTTTTTTATATTCTGGAAAAAGAAATGAGTCTCGCATTTATGATGTCTATAAAGCCGTTTATCGTGCTGAGAATAAGGCAAAATCACTCATCACTTATTTCATGGAATTTAAGAAAATTTATGAAGAATTGAATATGCTGCTCTCTTTTAGTACAAATATTAGGGAACAACAGGCTCAGAGAGAAAAAATGACAGTGATGAGTTTTTTGACTAGTTTACCATCTGAATTTGAGACGGCTAAATCTCAAATTCTATTTGGTTCTGAAATTCCTACTCTTAAAGATGTGTACAGTAGATTATTACGTACAAATAATGCTTTATCCAGTCAGCTAAATAATGTTTTTGTTGTCAAAGAAAGTGGGGGTGACAATGGTAAGAAGAATGTGCAGAGAGGGGGAAATAGATCCAATGACAACCGAAATAATGAGATTGTTTGCTACTATTATAAAGAGATAGGCCATATGAAGCGCTACTGTAAGAAATTAAAGAATCGCAATCAAATGGCACAAATTGCTAATGTTGCTGCTTCTTGTTCATCATCTGAGCAGAATATCACCATTTCGGCTGAAGAGTATGCTAAGTACTAGGAAATGTTAAAGGTTTCCTCGACTTCAGTCACTACTGAGGCAAATAATACATGTCTTATCTCCTCTACCAACAATTGAGTCATTGATTCTCGTGCCACAAATTATATGATAGGTAATTCTGATACTTTTTCTAGCTTTCGATCTCATAAAGCTCCTTCACCTGTTACTGTTGTTGATGGGACATCATACAACATTATGAGGTCTGAAACTGTTAAACCAACTTCTTTTATTACTCTATCCTCTGTTGTAAATCTGTCTAATCTAGCCTTCAATTTCATATCGGTGAGTAAACTTACCAAAAAGCTCAATTGTTGTATCTCATTTTTTCCTGATCATTGTCTTTTTCAGGATCTTATGGCGAAGTAGATTTTTGGTAAAAGACATCTGGTGGTCTCTACATCTTAGATTCTTGGGTTTCGCGTTCTGTTGCTTGTTTCAGTGTAGTCCCTCATTTTGAAGCACAATGTCGGTTGGGACATCCTTCTCTTCCTGTTTTGAAGAGGTTATGTGATAGAGAAGATGCTACCGGTCATGATGAGCCCCAAGCCCATAAGCCCACAGTGTGGGAAGTGTATGCAAGGAAACCCAAGCCTAAGCACCAGATGGAAGAAGCAGAAAGGGAATAAGCAGTTACACGAGTTAGTTGCAGGGGAGCTAATAAAAAGGGGGAAGAGTAGTGTGTGAGTTTTATGCAGAAAAGTATTTTGTAATTGATTTATAGGAGTGAGGGAAAGGTTAGAGCAGCACTAGGGGTTGTTCTTCCTTGTAGCTGAGGGCCCTTACTATAGTTTGTTATTTGTTTTTATTTCCTTGTTAACCAGAAACTGAGGATTATACTGTATTTGATTCATTAGTACAGCTAATATACCTTTTCCTTTCCATTCTTGTGAGTTGTGTTTGTTTGATTATCATTGTTGCTATCATTGGTCCGACCTGCCGGATCACCCACGCAAGGAGAAATGGAGACTCATATGCAATCGGTGATGGTCCGACTAGATGAAACAGAGAAACAGCTGGGAGAGTTGACTGCCTCTGTAAACTTTCGAATGGAGGCAATAGAGAGCAAAGTAGGGGAATTAACTGCTTGTGTGCAAGAATTAACCAAATAGATGACAGACCTACAAACCCGTTACCAAACAGACAGAAAACAGGATGAAGATTTCAAGTCTCAAATGTTAAACTAGATTAAAAGAACAGACAAACGGCCTTTGCAGGCAGAAGAATTCAATTCTCAGAATGAGACATTCATGGTAGGAGGAGGGAGTCGTCAAGGGCAAGATTCCACCCGGCGCGTGGATTATCAGATTCACCCAAGCCATTTCGCAGATCCAATGGTTTCTTTGAAGAAGGTGAAGCTGCCGATGTTCAACGGCACAGATCCTAGAGGTTGGACAATGCGAATTGAAATGTATTTTCGCTTGAATCAGATTCTATCTGATATGTGCGTTCATGTGGCTGAAATTTGTATGGAGGGACCAATCTTAAACTGGTTCTCTATGTTGATCGATGTTTCACCGACATTGACATGGGAACAGTTCAAGGTGGAGTTGATGCGTCGATATGGGGGTATCCATTCTTCAAGTCCATTCGAGGAGTTGGCTGATTTGCGACAAATAGGGAGTGTGGAGGAGTTTATCGAGCTGTTTGAAATGACAACAGCTACTGCTCTGGGGCTACCAGAACCACAGTATGTGGGATATTTTATCAGTGGACTGAAAGAAGAAATCAAAAGATGGGTGAAGGTGCATAAACCAGGAGATCGGATTGAAGCTATGCGCTTAGCTCGCACTAAAACAGGGAAGAGGAGGACTGTATTCGAAGCTCAACATGAAGGAGAAGGAAGGGGGTTCTAAAACTCAGGTGACTATTAGATCGTGGGCTGGAAATACTTGAGTGGGCTTTTCCCAAGCCTTACACAATACCACCTCAAGCCCAAGTCACAACAAGAGCCCAATGGGTTACTCCAATAGCCAAACTAACTCAGTGTCTTTGACCTCCGACTCTAACTGATGGGGGCAACAGCGCACCGGTGTACGGTAGCTCACAAAAACCGAGTGGGAAGAACGAAGGCGGAAGGGCCTGTGTTTTCAATGCGGTGAACGTTATTCGCCTCAGCACAAATGCCCTAGGGCACAGTTGAAGATAATGCTGTTGGGCGAAGGAGAGGAAATCGATGATGAAGAAGAGTTTTACGAGGTGGAGAATGAAGGGGAGGAGAATCCTGTGGATGGGGAATGCAGGGTGCTGGAATTGAATCATTTTCACCACAACATAAGAGTACTCGATCCATCTGACAAGAACTTGAGAACCATCAAGCTGAAAGGGAGCATCAATGAAGTGTCGATCGAAATGTTAGTTGATAGCGGGGCCACTCACAATTTCATTTCTACCCAACTAGTTTCTGTCTTGGGACTCCAGGTCAGTTATATTAACTCTTTGGGAATAAGGTTGGGGGATGGGAACGTAATTGCTGTGGATAGGAGATGTGTAAGAATTCCCATTTGTTTCAGCAACTACCGTGGTTTAATTGATGCTTTGGTTACTGATATTGGTGGTCTGGATTTAATTTTGGGAGTAGAATAGTTAAGAACTCTTGGTGATATTATTGCAAATTGGGCAACTGGAAGTTTGCGGTTTATTCATCAGGGATAGAAGGTAGAGGTCCGAGGAACTAGAACCGAACTTCAGGGATTGTTGTAATGCTGGTCGGCAGGGCATTTTCATCAACTGACAGCTGAAGAAAATAGCCATCCTTCGGAGATTGAGATTGCTTTGAATCATTTAACAGGGAGACAGCAAAATCAAATGGGTTCTTTGCTTAAGCAGTATAGTTTGGTGTTTACTGAGTTGGATGGTCTTCCACCTAAGCGTGATATTGAGCATGTGATTAACCTGCAATCAGGCCAGGGTTCAGTATGTGTGCGACCATATCGTTACCTTTACCATCATAAGACAAATTCAACGACAAGTAGAGGAAATGTTGAAGAAGGGTATCATCCGATGCAGTCAAAGCTCTTTCTCTAGTTCGGTTATTTTAGTGAAAAAGGACCAGTCTTGGCGAATGTGCGTCGATTACCTTGCTCTCAATAAGGTGACAATACTCGATAAATATCCGATCCTTGTCATTGAGGAATTACTGGATGAATTAGAGGGGGCAAAGTTCTTCATCAAGCTAGACCTTAAGTCGGGTTATCATCAAATTCTTGTACGTGCTGAAGATATTGAGAAGACTGCTTTCCGTACGCATGACGGCCATTACGAGTTCCTGGTTATGCCTTTCGGTTTAACCAATGCTCCAACAACTTTTCAATCCGCCATGAATGACATTTTTAGGCCATTACTACGGAAGTGTGTTTTGGTTTTTTTCGATGACATATTAATTTACAGCCGCACATGGGAGGAGCATTTATGTCATGTGGAGTTGGTTCTAAAACAACTCACTACCAACCAGTTTGTGCATCAATTGTAAGAAGTGCAGTTTCGGTCAATCATCCATTGATTACTTGGGTCACGTGATTAATGGAGATGGAGTCTTAATGGATCCCATCAAAGTCGGTGCTGTGCAAAGCTGGCCAATTCCCACCATAGTCAAAGGGTTCCGTGGGTTCCTTGGATTAACCGGTTACTACCGCAAGTTCATTGAGAGGTACGGGAAGATAGCTAAGCCACTGACAGAGCTTACTAAAAAGGAGGGTTTTAAGTGGAATGCAGCTGCTCAAAGGGCTTTTGACTCTCTCAAGCAGAAACTGGTTTCAGCTCCATTGCTGGCCTTGCCCAATTTCTCCAAACCGTTTCAAATAGAATGTGCAGGAAGTGGTATAGGGGCTGTTCTCATGCAAGAACGACGACCAATCGCCTATTTTAGCAAGGCTCTATCCCCCCCAAAATCTGAGTAAGTTTGCCTACGAGAAGGAAGTCATGGCCATGGCATTGGCTGTGTTACATTGGAGACAATATTTGCTGGGCAAACCTTTTGTGGTGTATACTGATCAACAAAGCATACGTCAGCTACTCCATCAGCGGATTTCTACAGCAGAGCAGCAGAATTGGCTTGCCAAGCTGATGGGGTACCAGTTTAAAGTTCATTGCAAGCCCGGAAAAGAGAATCGAGCTGTTGATGCCTTGTCTCGGGTGGCTGGAACTGCAGGAGACTTACGGCCTATGACAGTCACTCCCACGTGGTTAGATGTGCAGGAGCTGTTCCAAGAGGTAGCCAAAGACCCACATCTTCAGAAAATCATTGCTGACTTGAAGCACAACCCTCTCAACCATCCGTGTTATGCTGAATGGCAGGGAATACTGCTTTATAAAAATAGGTTAGTGCTTTCATCAACTTCTTCCTGCATTCCTAAATTGTTGCATGAGTTCCACACTGGTCCTTGTGGTGGGCACTCAGGATTTTACAGAACCTATAGACGACTGGCTTCTTTTTTCTACTGGGTTGGTATGACAAAAACCATCCAGCGTTTTGTTCAGTCATGCGACATCTGTCAACGTTATAAGGCATCAACTTTGGTGTCTGGCGGGTTATTGCAACCTCTTCTTATTCCGGAGCAGCTTTGGGCGGACATATCCATGGATTTCATCACTGAATTACCACGGTCAAGGAGCTTTGATGCGATTTGGGTGGTGGTGGACCGTTTGTCCAAATATGCCCATTACATTCCCCTCAAACATCCTTTTACTGCCAGGACATTAGCCGAGATTTTTGTACAAGAGATAGTCCGTTTACATGGCTTACCGAAATCCATCCTCAACAATCGTGATCCAGTTTTCCTTAGCCGGTTTTGGAGAGAACTCTTTAAGCTACAGGGTACAAACTTGAATTTCAGCTTAGCCTATCATCCACAAACCGACGGCCAAACGGAGGTTGTGAATAGGTGTGTGGAAACCTATTTGCGTTGTTTTGCCACTAATCAACCACGAACTTGGGTGTTTTGGTTGCCTTGGGCTGAGTTTTGGTATAACTCAACCTACCATGTGTCCATTGGTACTACTCCATTTGAAGCCGTTCATGGTTGCAAAGCCCCAAGCGTATTTCAGTTCGTTCTAGGCGAAGTTCAAGTGGCAGCTATTGGGAAAGAGCTATAGGATAGAGATGAAGCCTTACGTCAATTAAAGGCTCACTTAGTTCGTGCCCAATCACAGATGAAGAATCTTGCTGACACTCATCGACGTCATATGGAGTATGCTGTAGGTGAACAGGTTTATGTTAGGCTCAGACCTTATCGCCAGCATTCGGTAGTGTCCTGCATTACACCAAAATTGGCGCCATGATTTTATGGTCCTTATGCCATCATTCAACGCATAGGACCTGTGGCATCATTCAACGCATAGGACCTGTGGCCTACAAGTTGGACTTACCGCCCGATGCTCGAATCCATCCTGTTTTTCATGTGTCTCTGTTGAAGAAGTCCATTGGAGCTGTGCCTGTCTCTTCTTCTATTCCAACCGATGTAGAACCAGTTGAGGCACCTGCTGTTTTTCCTGATTGTGTGTTGGCTAAAAGGGTTATCAGCAGAAAAGGAGAGTCCATACCCCAATGGTTACAATGCCACTTGGGAAGATGAGTTCATGATTCGTCATCAGTTTCCTGCTTTCAGTCTTGAGGACAAGCCTGTTTCCCCACCCGATGGCAATGATAGAGAAGATGCTACCGGTCATGATGAGCCCCAAGCCCATAAGCCCACAGTGAAAAGTGTATGCAAGGAAGCCCAAGCCCAAGCACCGGATGGAAGAAGCAGAAAGGGAATAAGCCGTTACACGAGTTAGTTGCAGGGGAGCTAATAAAAAGGGGGGAGAGTAGTGTGAGTTTTATGCAAAAAAGTATTTTGTAATTGATTTGTAGGAGGAGTGAGGGAAAGGTTAGAGCAGCACCAGGGGTTCTTCCTTGTAGCTGAGGGCCCTTACTATAGTTTGTTATTTGTTCTTATTTCCTTGTTAACCAGAAACTGAGGATTATACTGTATTTGATTCATTAATATAGCAGTATACCTTTTCCTTTCCATTCTTGTGAGTTGTGTTTGTTTGATTATCATTGTTGCTATCATTATATCCATAGTTTCATGATATCTTTCCTTTGGATTGTGAGTCTTGTCATTTTGCAAAACATCATCGTAGCTTGTTAGGTCCTAAAATTAATAAACGAGCTGTGTTTGCTCTTCAACTTGTTCATTCGGATGTTTGGGGTCCTTATTTAGTTACATCAAAAACTGAGTACTGGTATTTTGTTACTTTTGTGGATGATTTTTCTCGTATGACTTGAATTTATTTTATGAAAAATCATTCTGAAATATTTTTCCATTTTTCTGCTTTTTTGTGCTAAAGTTAAAACTCAGTTTAATGCTTTTGTGAATATATTGCGAAGTGATAATGCTAAACAATGCATGCCAGATTCTTTTCAAAGGTATATGTCTGAACATGGTATAATTTACCAATCCTCTTGTGTTAATACCCCTTCTCAAAATGGAGTTGCTGAGAGAAAGAATTGGCATTTACTAAAGACAGCTAGAGTTTTATTGTTTTAGATGAATGTTCCTAAGTATTTTTGGGTCTATGCTATTTCTACAGCTTGTTTTTTTATTAATCGGATGTCCTCTACAGTGTTGAATAGTGATGTTCCTTATAGTGTTTTGTTTCCCAATAAAACACTATTTCCAGTAGAACTACGAATATTTGGCAATACTTATTTTGTTCGAGATGTGCGTTCTCATGTTACCAAACTTGATCCTAAGACATTGAAGTGTATTTTTTTTGGGAGGGATATCGACGTTATTCCCCTGATTTGCAACTTTTGGTTTTCGCTAATGTGGTATTCTCCGAGGATAAACTTTTCTTTTCATCTTTACCCACTTTTACAAGTCAAAGGGAGGAAGATGAGTGGCTCATTTATACAGTGACATCTTCTCGAGAGTCTGTTGATGTGTCTACTGCATCTTCTGATATTGAGCAGGTAGCAACTGGTGATCCTTCCACAAGAGCAATACCACAGATTGTTCAGGTCTACTCTAGAAGAAAAGACACCAATGATGCATGTCCTGCACCAGCCCCAACACCTTCGTCATCTGATCCTGCTGACCTCGATCTTTCCATTGTTCTTCGTAAAGGTACACGCAATTGTAAATTCACTTATTCTATTGCTAATTTTGTTTCCTATAATCACCTGTCTCCCTCGACATGCATTTTAATTGCCTTTTTAGATTCTATATCTATTCCTAAGACAGTTAAGGAAGTATTGAGTTATCCTAGATGGTATGATGTTATGATTGAGGAGATAACTGCATTAGATGCAAATAACACTTGGGAGTCGATGAATTTACCAAAAGGAAAGAAGGTTATGGATTGCAAATGGGTCTTTACAGTCAAAGTTAATTCGGATGATTCTGTGGCTCGGCTGAAAGCTCAACTTGTTGCTAAAGGATATGCCCAGACTTATGGGATGGATTATTCCGATACTTTCTCTCCGGTTGCCAAATTGAGTTCTATTCGCCTTTTCATATCCTTGGCAGCTTCTCATCATTGACCCTTACATCAGCTGGACATCAAAAATGCATTTCTTCATGACGAGTTTCAAGAAGAAGTCTATATGAAACAACCACTTGGTTTTGTTGCTCAAGGGGAGTATGGAAAAGTTTGTTATTTGAAGAAATCCCTATATGGATTGAAGCAAAGTCCTCATGATTGGTTTGGCAAATTTAGTGAGGTTGTCCAAGAGTTTGGGCTAAAAAAGAGTCAATGTGATAACTCGGTTTTCTATAGACAATCGGAAGTTGGCATTATTCTTCTTATGGTTTAATGTTGATGATATTGTAATTACAGGGAGTGATTTTGTAGGTATTTCCTCATTTAAGTCTTTCATGCATGGTAGATTTCACTCTAAAGACTTAGGTCAGTTGAAATACTTCTTGGGAGTGGAAGTGACGAGAAGTAAGAATGAAATTCTTTTATCCTAAAGAAAGTATGTTCTTGACTTGCTTGCAGAAACTGAAAAATTAGGAGCTAAACCATGCAATACTCCTATGGTTCCCAATGTATAATTTACAAAGGATGGTGATCATTTTGATGATTCAGAGAGATACCTAAAATTAGTTGGAAAACTGAATTATCTTACAGTAACTTGTCCAGATATTGTATTTGCAGTGAGCGTTTTTAGTCCATTTATGGCTGCTTGTACGATTAAGCATTGGTAAGCTCTGGAGTAGATCTTGTGTTATTTGAAGGGTGCTCCTGGACTAGGTATATTGTACAAGGATAATGGACACACTCATATTGAATGCTTTACTAATGCTGATTGGGCAGGTTCCAAGGTTGATAGGAGGTCAACTATAGGTTATTGTGTCTTCGTTGGTGAAAATTTAGTGTCCTGGAGGAGCAAGAAGTAAATTGTAGTATCCAGATCTAGTGTAGAATCTGAATACAGAGCTATGTCACATTCCACATGTGAAATCTTGTGGATTCGTCATTTGCTTACTGGAATTGGTATAGATCACTTGTATTCAGCAAAACTTTGGTGTGATAATCAAACTGCTCTTTATATTGCCCTCAATCCGGTGTATCATGAGCGAACCAAGTATATTGAGGTTGATTGTCATTGTATTCGTGAAAAAATTCAGGATAATATTATCTCAACGGGACATGTGAGGATAGGAGAACAGTTGAGTGATTTATTCACAAAGGCTTTAAATGAGTCTCGGATTGAATATTTATGTAACAAACTGGGTATGATTAATATATATGCTCCAATTTGAGGGGGAGTATTACAGATTGTAAATAGTTGGTTAGCATAATCTTAGGAATATCTTTAGCTTTCCTTATTTAGCTAGGTTTCCTTGGATAAGTTGAATTCAAACTCTTTTATTCTTGTATATATAGATGTACCTAAATACAGAAAGAGAAATCAAGTGTTCTCCCATCTTGCGTTTTATTTCAAGCACCATGCCAAGTCAAGTCAACTGTGGTGATTGCAAGAATTTCTGCTCAGCCAATGGTCATTGATTTTAGTCTTTTACTGGATACCTTTTTCATATGCATCATGATGCAGTGCTTAATAGCTTTCGATGTGTATAAATTGTCTAGATAATTTTTCTGGTCTTCCCACTATGGTGCATTGAGTAGCCTGCATTTGAGTTAATTGTTGAGGTCCTTTTCGAAATGCTTCAAGCAGTCATTTGCAAGCCTATGGATTTACAAATGTTTTAGCAAGTCAACCAGAAGCATATAAGACCAATCTGAGTAGAGAGCAGAATTTATTGAATCTCCCAGTTGCTTTCTTATTGATTCATTGTTGCTCCAGTGAAAACTTAGGATACAAGCACGCTTTTACCTAATTCTATGGCTGTATCTCAAATTGATCATTTGGCTTAGGTAACCACTACCAGCACGTGTGGTATTTAAGTACTGTAATATGCTTCACATGTGTGCCTAGGCATTTCCTCCTCATCTTGGCATTTCCAGTTGTGAGGGAAGGGAACAGACCAACTCTACCTTGTTATCTTCTTGATCTTGCATTTGAAACCATGTAACCAATACTGCATGCTTCATTTGTTGTATTGTGGAATATTTGTTGCCGATTTTGATTATGTGGTATTTTCTTGAGAATATTGAAATTGTTGTATCTCAGGCACAAATTGATGAAATTGACATGTCTAAATCTGAAAATTTGTGCTAAGGTCTGGATATTTGGGAGTGGTGACAAAGCATGTCTTAGTTGCTGTGAGCAGATCCAATTGTCAATAATACTTGCTTTTGTATGTTCTTTTTCGTTGTTTGTTCAGGGTCTCTAAAGGAGTGAGAGATATTCCCGGAAGTTTCCAGTCTGCTACCAGCAACATTCCTTCAGGAAAAGCTCTGATTTATTTTGGCTTGTTTCTGGCAACTGGAGTTTTCTTTGTTTTCATTGCTTTTGCCCTGTTCATGCCAGTCATAGTAATTATGCCGCAGAAATTCGCAATCTGTTTTACTCTTGGATGTGTCTTTATCATTTCATCATTCATCGCCCTCAAGGGTTTTAAGAATCAATTTGCTCACATGACATCGAAAGAGGTATCTATTACATGTTGCATACATTTTCCTCATATATACATGCATAAAATGTCAATATTTGCTTGATTTTTTCTCTTTCATTTTTCAGAGACTTCCTTTCACACTGGGATTTATAGGCAGCATGGTGGGTACTATATATGTCTCCATGGTGCTTCACAGCTACATTCTTTCTGTGATATTCTCTGTGGTACAGGTACTGGATTTGTGCTTCCTTTATGCTAATTTTAGTTCATTGCTTCTTTTCTCTCTTGTATATATTTTGTCTTTTCTTTTCTATTTATTTGTGGTTGGCATGAAATTAAGGGTGTGCATCGGGAACCCGACCCGAAATTCCTATATTTTCCTCACCCGACCCGATTAATCCGAAATCCTTATATTTCCCTCACCCGACCCGTCCCTATATAAATATCGGGCCCCCTACCTGATTAACCCATTTTTTTGGGCCCCGATCCGAATAACTCGAATTTTATTTTTTTAATTTACATATTGAAATTAAAATCCTAAATTAATACAAATAAATAATATTAAATGTCATAAAAAATATTTTAAAAATACAACAAACTAACAATTTTAAAATTATATTAAATATATATTATATATTAATTAATATTGTAGAAAAATTAGTTTTTTATTTATATATTTAAAAAATCGGGTTATTCGGTTGGGTTCGGGTTAGTCGGGTTTCACCCGACCCGAAGTATAAATAATATCAAAACCGAACCGATCTTATTAACCCGATTAACCCCACTCGAATTGTTCAGTTTGGATTGGTCGGGTTGATCCGGTCGGTTCGGTTTTTGCACACCCCTACATGAAATGTTGTTCTTTTGCAGTTTCTGTATCACTTTATACATCCATTACATCTGCGCAATTGATTTTTGAAAAAAAACAAAAAAGTACCTAGTTGTCGATATCTTCTCTTGCCCTACATGAAACAAAATCACTCTCTCTATCTTATGAATGTTAAAGAGCAATGGTAACTGAATAAACCTTTAACTGATGTGACTAGCCTATCTGATGAGAAAATTGCTGTTTGTATGGAAATTGTAGGTTCTTGCACTCGCATATTATGCTATTTCCTACTTCCCTGGTGGTTCTGCTGGGATGAAATTTCTCTCATCTTCCCTTGTCTCATCGGTTACGAGATGTTTTGGAAGATGATATTGCCTTCTGTTTATGCTTGCCATTTCCTTGTAAATTCTCTCTCTCTCTCTGTCTTCCAATTTTTGTTGGTTTTGAATTTTTCCCTTGCTAGATCTTATTAATGATAGTTGTAAACTTTGAATGATGAGAGATGTTACTGATCAGAGCTTTTAATCAAATTGTTGCCTATATTCTCAGCCAGCTTAGAACTCAGTGGAAGATGAAAACAAATTATTATTAATGACATCCAAGTTTTACTTATCATCAACTGCTTATTATGCTATATTATATATATTATACATAGGATTAATTGCAAATTCGAGTGGGAATTACCTCTAGTTCAAACTTTAACATCCTATGCCACTGCAATTGTGGGATACCGTTAGAAATTTCGTTAAGTGTTTTAACGGAAATGCTAATAAAGGATATGCTGTAAAAGTCCAATTACATTGTGAATCTTGAAATATATATATATATATATATATATATATATATATATATATATATATATATATATAATTGCTTAGCATCGAGAATCAATGGACATTGGCTGCTAGTCAAGGCATTAGCTAAATTCATGTCGTTCAGCCTACTTTTGCTCTGATTTAGTTGAGGATGAACTGAAAATGAATTAGTTGATGAGGTTAGTTTGGGCTTTGATCCTAATATATTTTAGAGGAAATCATGCCAAATATTCCCATTTTAACTTGGGATTACTATATAATTGCCCCAAAATAAAATGAAATTTTAGTATTGCATATGCACGCTTTTATCTTTCATAATTGTCATTTATTAAATTTTTTATTTTAAAAACGCAATACTTATAGTTCATAAACTCTTAATTTCTTCTGCGATGTTATCAATTAAATCTATTTTCCTCACAAATTCTTCTTTTCTTCTATAATTTTATCATAAATTTATATTTTATAGATTCTAAAATAGATCAAATATCATAAATCTGATTATTTTCTATCATTAGTCTTCATCAAATAAATATCAGATAATTGATTTCTTCCGCCATTCTCTCTTAAATCTATAATGGCATCATATACTTAAATCATATCACAAACAAGTATCATCTTTGTTCAATTATTTCCTTAATAAATATCTTAATTCTTTCTTAAATAATCATCAAACACAGAACAAATTTCTATAACATTGCATGCAAATTCTTTCTATTTGTTGATTATTTTGCTTTGAAAAGAAAACATTCGATTATATTAAAAATTTGAAGAATAGACTCGTGAAATGCACCTCAATTTGTCGACTGTCGTTTAATAACAGTATACATATTTATAGGTTGTGAGTTGCATTTGAAGTTGCAAACTGTGATTCATTGATGGTATACATATGTTACCTTCTGGGTTACACTTAAATTTGTCGACCGTCATTTATTAAGGGTATACATACATATATAGTGTACACATGTATACCTTGCGAGTTGCACTTGAACTTATCATCGAGTATCTTTTGTTGATGGTATAGATATGTATTCCTTGTGAGTTGCACCTGAATTTGCCGACTACTCTTTGCTGATGGTAGACACATATATATATTTTATGAGTTGGACCTGAATACTCTTTTTTTTTTTGGACTATCATTTATTGATGGAATAATTATGCGGTATACACTTATAGTATACACATGTGTACCTTATATATGACTTGCATCTGAATTTCTAGACTGTCATATATTGATGGTATATACATGTGGCATACACATGTAAACCTTTTGAGTTGAACCCGAATTCTTGACTCTCATACACGTGAAATACACACATTGTATGCATATGTACACCTTGTGAGTTGCACCTAAATTCTCGGACTGTCATTTATTGATGGTAAACACATGTGGCTTGTGAGTTACACCTGAATTTGTCGATTCTCATTTATTTATTGATGGTATCCACATGTATACCTTGTGAATTGCACCTGAATTTCTAGATTGTCATTTATTGATGGTGTACATATGTGGTATATATATATATTGCAAATTTTTTTTTCTAATTAAATATTGTTCATTGTTTTTATTCTTTCTTTAAAAACAACTAATGAATAACATGGCAATTTTAATTAAACATAAAGACAATTGTAATTAGGAATTTTTTTTGAGAATTTTCAAGTTGATAGACTTTTAATTCCATCAACCTGCAAATTCCAAGAGCTATGGAAAATAATTTTAGAATTAATGAAGATTAATAAAAAAGACACCATCTTTGACATAAAATATAGAGTACCATCCTTGATATAAAATATAAAATAGATGATGGATATCCACCATTGAGAGTCGATAATGACAAGTCCTTTCTCTTTTACCTAAAACTGAAGAATAAAGAACCAAACTGAACAAGATATCCTCTTTGCATTATAATGGAATGCAAGAATGAGCTAAGTAAGCAAACTCTCTGGTATCTAAATTTTCCATTCCACATAATTTGCATTACAAACGAATGAGCAATAAAACATTGAAGGAGTTTTAAGTACTTTAATTGATCAACTTTTACATTTAGAGAACACTAATACAAATATAATGGAATATACGGCCCTTTTGAAACCCCCCCACACCCCCACAAAAAAAAAAAAAAAACAGTTGGAGCAAATAAGTAGTGACCACATGGACATTGAACAATGGAATGAAGACATTAGATTTGGAATTGTAAGTAATAAAATGTAATTGGAAATCAGAGAAGGATAGATTTACGAAAAGACAAAGAAACACTTAAAAAAAATCTATGATACTTCATTGGTTGCTTAGATGATATGTTGTCATTGATATATAAGAGCAACAAAGCAAAGGAAGACAAACATTTTCCATAACCAAAAAATTCATAAGTGATCATGGCTACAATTTGGACAAGAGTTTAAGTAGCAAAAGGCAAACTACTTGAAACCTCATTTTTGAAATAGTGAAGAAAAAAATAAATGGATGTCAAAATTGTATATATTCCAGCAAACATAATAAGGGACATGAAAGATGATTATGGAATTTATCTTAAATATTTAAAAGCCTGGAGACCCAAGGAAATGACTTTAGAAAAAATTAGAGGTAAACATGCCGATTCCTATGAATTTATACCGAGGCACTGTACTGGTTAAAAACTACAAACCCAGATTTTATTGTGTAACTCAAGAAGACAAGCCATTTTTCAACGTTTTCATCATTTTAGCTGCTTTCATACAATGTTGGAAACATTTTAGGCCACTGATAATTTTTTATGATACTTTTTTGTAAGTAACATAAGGGGGTACTATGATCACAACATCCACACAAGATACAGCCGGTGAGATTTTCCTTTTACAATTCTTTGTTGTAGATTTAGAAAAAGATGTGTCTTGAAAATGGTTTTTTTAGAAAATTAAGATATAAATATGGAGTAAGACCTGAGATGTGTACCATATCAAATAGATATGATAGCATTGAAAATGCTGTGGAAAAAGTATACCCAAAAGTCAGCCATTGCGTATGTGTCCACCATTTGTTGAACAACTTGAAAACAAAATTAGAAAAAAAAATTCTGAAGAAACTCAAGGAACTATTATTTAGAGTAGTTTCATTATAAATAGAGAAGGATTTTGAATACAATTTATCTGAGCTTGATTTGATAATATTTCAAAAATATTGGGCATGAAAAGTAGACTACGTCACACTATGCGAGCAAAAAAATTTCAATAATGACATCAAACATAGTTGAGTTTATGAATTCAGCAAATAAAGCACCTAGAAATTTACCAATTTTAGCATTATTTGAGTACTTAATAGTTTAACTCAAGAATGGAATTGCAAAAACAGAGACATGACATTGGCAACTTTCACAAGCCTAGTTAAAAAAACAAGAAGAAAAGCTGAGGACTGCCAACATTTTATCACAAAAAGTGAACGTACAGTCGTTAAAATTTATCTTATAATTATTGATGATATGTAGTTGGAATATATATATGTGTGTGTGTGTGTAAGAAAAACTAAAAATTGCTGAAAGAAAGAGCAATATGAAAAACAAAGGTGAACAAAGCACCTCTATTTTTATTTGTTTTAAAGCACATATAACTTTTATTTTATCAAATATTGAGCTAGAATTTATTTTCGGTCTTTTGTTGCTTGAAATGGCCCAAGTTCGGCTTGATTGGCTTGCCAATGTCACGTTGTTTCCCCTTTGTTGTAAATATAGGTATACTTATGTATATTTTTCTTCTGTTTGAACAACGTTATTAATATTCGTTTTTAAAAATTAATAATCATAAATTTAAGTGTTGGTTAGCCACTATCAGTATTAGAATATTGTTAATTTATTTATGAAATTTGTAAGATTTTTTTAAGAAAAAAAATTATGTATATATGAAAAATTATATTTTATAATTAATTTTTTTTATCTAAATTAGTAACATTAGAAATAATTTAATTTTGCATATTTTTCAATTTTTTTAGAAAAATAATATAATACACCATTTTGCACTAAATACAATATAAAATATTAATTTTATATCAAATACCGTATACTATAATACAAACTAATATTGTACATGCTAATACTATATAAGCTAATGTTATATAGACTAATATAATACAATGAACCAAATATGCCCTATATGTATACTTCAAATTTACACAACAAAACTTGTATCAAAATTTAATATTTAAATATTGAATTTTTCTTTCACCAATAAGTGATATTTGTTTGGTACAATATATATGTGAATTTCGATGATAAAAAAATTATAACGATACCATATATTATCTCTATTTTCAACATAAATTTATTTTATAGGTCAAGCCATCAAGCAGTATTCAATTCACTGTCTATCACATTGAGAATACATATGTAATGAATATTGAAGAAAAAATATGTACTTGTAATATGTTCCAATGGATGGAATGCCCCGTCAACATGCAGTAGCAATAATAAAAGATAAGAATTTGAATCTTTATACATATTACTTAACGTACTATACAAATGATACAATTTTAGCAACTTAAGGAGGAATTGTTAATCCAATTTCCTATCAAAACACATGGAACATACCTCTGGATATTGAAGTTGAAGCTATTCTAACACCAAATGCAAAAGTGAAGTTTGGAAGCCCAAGAAAAGGGGAAAACAGCAACATGGAAAAATAAGATTAAAATAAAGTGTGGAAAAGATGGCAATTATGGACACAAGAGAAAGATATGCATATATATTTCAAAAAAGAAATGATGCATCATTTCCTTTTATAAACAAAAAAAAAAATCATTCTAGCAAAATTATTTGCATATTGATTTCATTGCTAACTGTAAAAATGCCATCCTAATTTGTAATAATACAAATCGCTAATTTGAAAATCGTCTTACATTTTTCAAATGTTGAATGCTATGAGTTTTGACATTTATTAATGGTATATACATGTGAATACCTTTTGAGAATCATTGAATTTAGAGTTTATTGAGAGTTTAAGTAGGGGTTAATTTTCTGCAAAGGTGCTTTACTTGTAAAACATACACGCCGTTAAATTTAATATGAAATGATCCTAGCTTCTCATTAATTTATAGGTTAATTACAAAAAAGAGCCTCAACAATTGGATACCTTACAATATTGGACCTCATCTTTAAAATCTTACAATGTCAACTCTCAATTTCGACTTTTCTTTCAATTGAGGGACTCCATTGCTATTACATCATTTCCCTTTCAATAGCAACAGAATAGCGACAGAGTCCCTTAATTGAAAGGAGAGTCAAAATTGGAAATTGACATTGTACGTAAGATTTTGAAGATGGAGTCCAACATTATAAAGTATCCTATAGTTTGGGGCTTAATTTGTAATTAACCCTTAATTTATGTTAAATCAATGGTAACCTATTTGGGCAAAAACTAGAATTGTTTTTTTTTTTTTTCTAAAAAGAAATCAACAACTCTTCAACCAAAACATTATGAGTTGCAGTAATGCCAACAACATCTACAAACAAAGGGAGATGAATTTTAAGAGGAATAGTAGCTCGAATGGGTGAGGGAGGCATAACAATTGCTGAACAAATGTCATAATCTTAGGGCAATAAAAATTGATGTAGCTGTTATGGCTGAATTGGAGAGCAATATCACCATAGGATTAGAACATGATTAAGCATGCGATTGTATGAGTTCTAGTGTAAAAGAGCATTAATTGTGTAGTAGAGACGTAATTAGAATTTATGTAATTATTAAGGGTATATGAGTAATTGTGTAAATATTGATTTATGCATGTAAGTGAGGACTAAATTAAAGATAACATAGCAGTTTAAGTGAATTGGTCACTAAAAGTGTAGAGAGGAATTGAATGAAAATTTGGCTAGGAACTAACAAGTTGCACTTATGGGAGTTTAACACCATGCTCTCTTTAGAATCTTGCTTAATTAATTAAAGCAAAAAATCTACCTCTTTTTGGGATAAATGGCTGGCCGATCTTGGTAGGAAAATTCCAAAATTTTCTTGTTCTTTCTTCCACTCATATTTGGTTGGAAAAGAATAGAGAGAGAGAGAGAGAGAGAGAGAGAGATAAAGCTTCTAGCATAAGAGTGGAAGGGTGAGTAATTTATGGTTTTTGAGCTGAAAATGGTCTTCTTTTTATTCTCTACTTCTCTAGCTTATAATTTAAAGTAAGTATTTAAAAATTTTTATGATAATAAAATGGTATTTTGTAATAGTAGCTAGAGAAGAGATGAAAGATAGAGGCAAAGAACTGTGTAAAGCAAGAAGAAGGGAGAACAAGTTCCAAAAAGGTATGGGCTTATTTGCATATTTAGGTATATGTTTGTTTTGATTGCTAGAGTTATTATCATGATTGTATATATGTTATGAAGATTGTATGTAGTGTTAGAATTGGTATAGAGGAGTAAAGTATAGAGAAAGATGTTAATAGGGCAAAAATCTAATGCAGGAATTATGGGACCTGCAGAGACTATTCTGTCTATAACTTTAGTTATAAAGCTCCAAATGATATGATTCTAATTGGATCATAACCTAGACTCATAGACCTAAAATTCTTATGAAGAGGTTAAAACTTGATTATGCCTTTAAAACTATCAAAATTTAGCTTGCAAAACAGTATTGGATGTTGTCTTGTTATTTAGGATAGTTTAGATTATTTTGGAGATATCTTTTGTTTTAGATTTCTAAATGACTTAATTTTTGATGTTATAGAAACTAAATATACAAGAGAACATTTGTCTAGATGAAACTTTGCCTAAAAATCTCGTTTCCTATGTCAAATTACATGCGCAAAGTAGACTTGAGAAGTTGCATTCACATCTACCTGACTGGATTGATTTGCAATCTAATCATGTAAGATGTGTTCTATACATATAAAATGCTACCTTTTGGATTGACCCTTAATCCAATCGCATGGCCCCTATTTTAGGCTAATAAGTGAGCTTTACTCACTAAATATTTACCAAACCTCATCCAAGCTTTCTCGGATGTTCATAAAACTTTACAAACACATGTATAAGGTCAAAATATGATGTAATAAATATGAAATAGATGATTATACATTAAAATATAAACTTTAGTAACATATATATAAGTGAATTATGAGTGCATAAATGACTATATGGATATTGTACACGTTTTAAAGTGAATAATAACCATGTGAACATGAGTGTGTTGAATTTAAAGTTAATAAGTGATCAAAGGCTTAATGAGTGCCTAAATTTCACATGGTCATGGACAAATAGGCATGCCTATAAGGGATAGTGAATACAGCTGCTAGTGTTGGCACCAAATGGTGTTTAGTAGTTAATGCCTATTGGTATCTAGTGATTCAAGACTATTATGTCTCTAGTATTTGATACTACTTACTAGTATCTAGTGTTTGTGTTGAATTTAAAGTTAATAAGTGATCAAAGCCTTAATGAGTGCCTAAATTTCACATGGACAAATAGGCATGCCTATAAGGGATAGTGAATACTGCTGCTAGTGTTGGCACCAAATGGTGTTTAGTATTTAATGCCTATTGGTATCTAGTGATTCAAGACTATTATGTCTATAGTATTTGATACTACTTACTAGTACCTAGTGTTTATACCCATCATCCACCATTAATGAGAATTCAGGCATTAAAAGAGTTTTTATTTGAATAATAGTGATAAAGATTTATTACTAATAGTGTAAATGATTTAGTGGTTTATTGCAATGTTAGTGCATACTATGGTTATTGTTAGTGGAATGTGTATGTTTAATTAATGCATGTAGCTATTATTATTAATGGAACTATCTTGTTAATAACTACATAAGAGATATAATAGTGAAATAAATGTTATAGCATGTTTAGATATTGAATATTTTTGTGAGACGTATGCACTCGCAGATTGTGCCATTTATATTTGTGACTTCGTAAAGAATATAAGTACATTATTTTAATCCCTATTGACCCATTACTTAGTACATGTGTTTTCTCATATAGGTACCCAAGCATAGAAGTGTCGGGTTTCTAATCAACATCTGCAAGCCACTAAGAGGTGAGGCTTGATGTAACACCTTTACCGGACTATGCGAATGGTCGGAAATTTTTTTTTTATCCTTTTTACTTAACAATCATCTTGCATACCTAATGCCATTAATCGCTGACTTATAATTGTCAAGAATTTACTATGCATTTAACAAAATTTTGGCAATATAACGTCTATATTCTTAGCTAGTCCCCTGAAAAGCAGACAATACCACAGCCTCTCTGAGGCACAATGGTTTATATCCAATCACATGACAATTTCGCATATACTATCAAACAACACATGCATACTATCTATTCTCTATAATTCCTCATCCACATACTACTATATACAAACAAAATATATTTATCGATACAACATTGTTCTCATAATACAAAACATAATAAGTATATATATACATGCCACAAAATATTCCTCTCATTCCTTCAACTTTAGTTGTCTTCTGTGTACTTGCGCTCCAGAAATATTTGTACCTGCACGCAGCAAATCCTACGTGCTGAGCATTAAACATGCCCAGTAGTGATTAAAAATCATAATATTTTTCTAAAAGCATATTTTCCTATTTAAGTGCAATTAAGTTAATTATTAACAGTTTTTCTCGTTTAAAAACATATTACTCTATTAACAACTAATTTTCTGATTTAACTTAAAACTTTACTTAAATTTTCAGTTTAGTCCTTAAACTTTTTATTTATTCCAAAAATACCTTTTTATACTTTTAATTACCATAATGCCCTTTATTTGCTTATTTTCTCATTTTTATTTATTAATTGGTTTATAATTTACTGATTAATCCTTGTTTTAACTTTTACCATATAAAATTACATTTTTGTCCTTTAACTTTATAAGTTTGACTTTATACCCAATTAGTTGACCAAATTACCATTTTACCCTTATTACTTATTTCTTTCTCACTTTTACTTATTAACTTCATCTTTTAGAAAAATTACCGTTTTACCCATAAACTTTTTAACTCTTTTCATTTTAGCCCTTTTTCATCTTAAACTTTAATTTTAACTTCCTTTTCACACTTTTAACATTTTCTTATCATTATGCCCCTTGTATAGACCCGACAGAAAACTCTCAAACCGGATATGCGAGACGTGGACCCCATAGAGCCACAACAAAATGAGAAATGACCTTCAAGAATCATCCCTCAATAACATATGAACATATGACAGTACGTATAATATATACTATGGAGATCAATGATCCAATCATAGTAAAGCAAGTCACCATGACTTGCACCGCGGTACAGGTATCCATATAGCCAGCCAATTATATCTTGAACTAGGTTTTACTGCCTGACACTTTCTAAGGACACATAATTCCTTACTTTTCATTTTATTATTCAATTGTTCATTCTTTTCATTACTTTTCATTTCTTGTCAATACCATACCAGTACATTACACTTACAGTCAGTATTCTTTACATAGTCCGTGAATCATTTCACAATAATTCACCATTTTATCTATAAATTATGCAATAATTTAACATAATTTCACATTTTTCAACTAATACCTAACTAAAACTTATTCCGAAAATATTCATTTAATTTTCATAAATTCTATAAAAATTCATGGATATCAAATTTCATTAATATTAACATTAGAAAGCTTAAAATCACTAAAATCACTCAAAATCACATTGGTTTCTCTTGAATCACCATTCTCCCTCTACTACAACTATACCATATAAATTAATTTAAATTCATTCAAAGGTTTTAATAAACATAATTAAGTCCCTAATACATAAATATAGCATTACTTTCAATTTTAATTCAATATATGAAATTTTCTTTAAGAAACCTAAAGGGAATTCACTTAATTCTTAGGGAAATAAAAGGATTAATTAGTCAAAAACCTTTTTCTAGTGATTATCCTTCCCTAGACTTCCTTTCCTTTACCTTTGGCTTGAGAGATTTGCTCCTCCTCTTGATTCCCTTCATTGGCCGAATTTATCATTAATATAAACTCTAATATTTTGACTTCAAATGCTAAAATTAACAGTAAAAATGTACTCTAAGCACCCAAAACTAGTAGTAGGCAACTAAAAATCAAATTAAAATAAAGTATTTCACTTACTTAACTTTGACACCTAAACTTTAACCCTTAGTTTCTCTTGATTTTCTTCCTTGAATCAAAGATTAGAGCTGGATAGTGTACTCTAGAGAGGCTGAAATCACTTTTTTAGGCTTTGATTTGGTGAGATTTGGTGAAGAATTGAAAGAAAAAGAGAAGAAAATGAGGGAGAGGGAGTTCGGCCACCCAAAGAGCTGAAGAAGATAGGATATTTTGCTAGAATTTTCTGGAGAAGAAGGGCTTATATATAGCCTTAGATTGGGCCTTGGGCTGGGCTTAATTTGGGCTTGAGCAATTTATTAGTTTAAGTCCGATAATTACCCGATAAATGGTCCTAATTAATTTCTCCCACTTTCTAACTTCAATTCTCTTCAAATTTGATTTCAATATTCATATCATATTAAAAGTAGGCTATAATTAAATTTCATCCCAATCGGAGTTTATTTCGGGTCTGATTCAATTTTATCGGTCCAATTCAGAATTACCAGTGTTACCGAAAAATTTACTTTTTGTTACCAAAATAATCTAAATATTATTTTAAGCACATATGTAATTTTGATAATTTTTAGACTTAATTTGCTATTTTTAATAGCCAAAACGACCAAAAATAATTAAAAACCCTAAACGCTAATTATCTCGGTTTTCGTTCTTTTGGCTTTCGGAGGCCTATTTAACCTCAAATTCACTTCAAATTTAAACCCCAAACTACCCGTGACTAGTAATTTTTAATAGTCTAATAAAATATTTTTCACTTTCGGGTGTAATTTTCGGCTTGGAGATACTATTCACTATCGAAAAGTACTATTCACGATCAGTCCGACGTTGAGGCCATTGCAATTCTCCCCTACTGAAAATAAATTTCGTCCTCAAAATTTATCTGATTCAAAAAGTAGAGGATATTGTTGTCTTATGGTCGCTTCTGGTTCCCAAGTAGCTTCCTCCACATTGTGATGGTGCCATAAGACCTTCACTAGTGGAACCTATTTATTCCTCAGCTATTTAATTTTTCTAGCCAGGATTTTTACCGGTCTTTCCTCATAATTCATATCAAGATGCACCTGAATATCCGCTGGCGTAATGACATGGCTAGGGTCAGATCTGTACCTTTTAAGCATTGACACATGAAATACATCGTGGATCTTCTCTAACTTTGAAGGTAGCTTTAATCGATAAGCTATTGGACCTACTCGCTGAAGTATCTCGTAGGGGCCAATAAACCTTGGACTTAACTTCTCTTTCTTACCAAATCTTAAGATCTTCTTTTATGGAAATACTTTTAGAAAAACTTTATCTCCGACCTGAAACTCAATGTCTTTCCTCTTCAGATCTGCATAGAATTTCTATCGATCCATGGCTTCTTTCAACCTGCCTTTGATAATTTACACTTTTTCTTTTGACTCGCTAATTAAATCAGATCCTATCAATTTCTTTTCATTTAATTCCGTCCAACACAAAAGAGTCCTGCATTTTATCCCATATAAAGCCTCAAAATGAGCCATCTTTATACTAGATTGATAGCTGTTATTGTAGGCAAATTCTATAAGAGACAAATATTTTTTCCAACTACTACCAAACTCTAGTACACAGCATCGAAGCATGTCTTCCAGAATCTGGATCACCTGCTCTGACTGACCATCTGTCTGGGGGTGAAATGCGGTGCTAAAATGGAGTCTTGTACCTAAAGCTTCCTGTAGACTTTTTCAAAAATGGGAAGTAAACCTAGGATCCCTATCTGAAATGATGGATGATGGTACTCCATGAAGTCTCACTATCTCATTAATATAGATTTCTGCCAATCTGGTCAAAGAATAATCCATCCGTACTGGCAAGAAATGAGCAAATTTAGTGAGTAGATCAATAATCACCCATATAGCATCATATTTCTTCTAAGTGACAGGCAATCCTGTGACAAAATTCATAGTGACCCTGTCCCATTTCCACTCCAGTATCAGAATAGGATGAAGTAATCTAGAAGGAACCTGGTGCTTGATCTTTACTTGCTAACTTATCAAGCATTTGCTCATGAATTTTGTCACATCTCGCTTCATTCCTGGCCACCAGTAATAAGATTTCAAATCCTGGTACATCTTGTTACCTCCAGGATGCATAGCATAACTACTATAGTGTGCCTCTGTAAGGATATTCTTCTTTAGTTCTTCATGGTCTGGAACACAGAGTCTTTTCTTGTAACAAAGGCTTCCATCTTCATTCAAAGAATAGTCTCCTTCATTTCCATCCTTTAACCTATTCATAATGATCTTCAGTCGATCATCCTCTTTCTGAGCCATTTTCACTTGATACAAAAAATCTGGTTTCAACTGCATTTCAGCCAGTAAAGTTCTGTCTGATGCCAGACTCAAACTAATATTCAAAGCTCGAAGAGCTGCAAACACTACTATTAATCAATTACACGTATAAATCACTTATATCAATTCATTTGAAAACATTTACATTACCTGTCATGAATTTTTTGCTAAGTGCATCAGCCACCACGTTAGCCTTTCCTGGATGGTAATCCATAAAGCAATCATAGTCTTTAATCAAATCCAACCGGCGCCTTTGTCTGAGGTTAAGATCTCTCTGAGTAAGTAAGTACTTCAGGCTCTTGTGATCAGTATACATATAACATTTCTCTCCATACAGATAGTGCCTCCATATCTGTAGTGGAAAAACAATAGCTACTAGCTCCAGATCATGAGTAGGATAATTCTTCTCATGAGTCTTGAGTTGTCGAGAGGCATAGGCAATCACCTTGCCTTTCTGCATCAAAATGCAGCCTAGTCCATTTCTTGAGGCATCACTGTAGATCACAAAATCCTTACCCGGCTCGAGTTGAGTGAGAATAGGAGATTCTTTTAACATACTTTTAAGTTTCTCAAAGCATTCTTGACATCTATCAGTCCACACAAACTTGGTGTTCTTCTGTAACAGTCGAGTCAGTGGAACTGCAATAGTGGAAAAACCCTTTATAAACCTCCTATAATACTCGGCTAACCCCAAAAAACTTCTCACTTCAGTCACATTCTTAGGTGGCTTCCATTGAAGAATTGTTCCAATCTTGGATGGATCCACTTTAATTCCTTCTATAGAAATCACGTGGCCTAAGAAAGATACTTCATTCAACCAGAAGTCACATTTACTAAATTTACCATACAACTGTTTCTCTCTCAGAGTCTATAGAACAATTTATAGATGCTTATCATATTCCTCTGGCGTCTTAGAATATACCAGAATATTGTCGATGAAAACCACCACAAACTGATCCAGATAAGGATGAAAAACCCTATTCATTAGATCCATGAAGGCAGCCGGTGCATTTGTAATTCCAAACGGCATGACTAAAAACTCATAATGGCCATACCGAGTACGGAAAGTAGTTTTAGGCACATCATTAACTTTTACTCCCATTTGATAATAACCTGATCTCAAGTCAATCTTTAAAAATACATCCACTCCTTTCAGCTGATCAAATAAATCTTCAATGCGAGGAAGGGGGTATTTGTTCTTTATGGTGACTTTATTTAGCTGTATGTAGTCGATGCATAGCTTAAGCATCCCATCCTTCTTTTTAACAAACAGGATGGGTGCTCCCAGGGAGAAACACTGGGTCTGATAAATCCCTTGTCAAGCAATTCATGTAGCTAAATCTTCAATTCCTTTAACTCTGCTGGCGCCATTCTGTAATAAGCAATAGATATGGGTGCAGTGCCAGTGCAACATCAATAGAAAATTCTACTTCCCTGTTAGGTGGTAAACCCGGCAATTCATCAGGAAATACATCTGGAAATTCTCTGACAGTGGGCACCTCTGATACTTTTGGACTATCTTTCCTTGCCTCTACTGCATAACACATATAGGCCACACATCCCTTTCTAATCAATCTCTTAGCTGCTGTAGCAAATATCACATCAGACAGAAAATCATGCCTCACACCTACCACTATAATTTTCGATCATCTTCAAGCTTTAAAATGACTCTTTTCCTTTTAGAATCAATAGTCGCTTGGTGGGCGGATAACCAATCCATCACCAAAATCACATCGAACTCATGGAAGGGTAACTCAATAAGATTTGCCAGGAATATATGTCCCTGAACACTAATAGGACACTGTCCGTACACCTTATTTACACTACACTATGCCCCAAAGGATTACTTAACAAGATATCCTGGTCCAAGCATGCCTCTTTCATCCTTTTATCCCAAGCTAATGCAGTATTAATATATGAATGAGTCGAACCAAGATCAATTAAAGTATGAACTGAGTTAGATAATAGGAGAAATGTACCTATTATCACATCTGGAGCATCCTCCTCTTTTTTGGCTTTCACAGCATAAGTCTGGCCTGCAGATCTCCTCTAACCCTGAGATGACTACCCAACTGGTCTAGAGGCTGATGTGATGGGGGCAACTCCCCTATCATGACCTCTCGATGCAGAAAACCCAGTACTTGATGCTGTAGATGCCACTGAAGCAGTCGGTAATGCTGGACAATCTTTAATCTGATGCTCTTTGGACCCTCATCTGAAACATGCTCCAGTCTGAAATCTGCACTCTCTATAATGAAATTTGCCACAATAATCACAAGTTGTAGCTGTCTCATTGTCTCTATCCCGAGGGGTACTGGCTGCTGGAGTGGCTGGAGCTCTACCATGCATAGCACTACCCCAACCTCGTCCTGCTAAAACTGAAGGATGACTCTGAGGTGTAAAAGATCCCTTTGACTTCTTACTCTGATCACCCTTTCCACTAGACTGTCCTTGCTTTCCCTTTTGCTGAAATCGGGACTGTCTCTCAGCCTGCTCAGTCTGGATAGTCTCCAATTTAATGGATGCCTCCACCATAGCTCTCAAGGTAGATTACTGCTGGGTTTCTATAATCTGTCTGAGCTTAGTATGCAGTCCTCTCTCAAATCTCTGTCTTAGCTTTGCATCTATAGACTGACTCTCATCAAGATATGCACTAAGGTGCTCAAACTTGCGCTCATACTCAGCCACTAATCTATTACCCTGCCTAAGCCTCCAAATGGCATCCTGCATGGCCAATTTATACTCAGACCCAATATATTTAAGCTCAAACTGAGACACAAAGAAATCTCAAGTCAACTGATCCATTGGGGTGTGCCTCCTAACTGAATCCCACCAAACAAAAGCTGATCCTTACAACAAAGCAACTATACCTTTAAGCTTTTCTTCAATTAAACTGTTTGTGATTTCAAAAAGCCTCTTTATTTTAAATAACCAATTTTCAGCCTGTGATGGTGTCAAAGGATCAATTCCAGAAAAGTCTTTAGCTCCCAACCTTTTTAACTGTTCCAAAATAGGTCTTCTTCTAGGTGGAGCTGGCTAGACCTGAACAACTATATGGAAGGACTGAGCCTGACCTGCTTGTAGTCGTTGCTGAATGTAGTCAGCCATAAGATTAAGGAAGTCTGGCTGTGGGGGTGGAGGTGGCATTGGTGGAGAGAAAGCCTGCCGCTGTGGGGCCTCCTGCTATCCAGTACCTATGGAAGCTTCACTTTCACCATCCCCCACCTGTCTGTCTCGATCAGATGACATCTTTACACTATAAAACAGAAAGAAGCAAGTACACATTAGATTTCCATCACACTTTATTACTTACAATTGGCATGTATATATAAACAAATAAATCATACTTATTCCCAGTCCGATTTTAGAACCGATTAAATCAATGCTCTGATACCACAAAATGTAATACCCTTACTGTAACAGTTTTACCGGACTATGCGAATGGTCGAAATTTTTTTTTATCCTTTTTACTTAACAATCATCTTGCATACCTAATTCCATTAATCGATGACTTATAACTGTCTAGGATTTACTATGCATTTAACAAAATTTTGACAATATAACGGCTATATTCTTAGCTAGCCCCCTGAAAAGCAGACAATACCACAGCCTCTCTAAGGCACAACAATTTATATCCAATTACATGACAATTTCGCATACACTATCAAACAACACATGCATACTATCCATTCTTTGTAATTCCTCATCCACATACTACTATATACAAACAAAATATATTTATCGATACAATATTGTTCTCATAATACAAAATATAATAAGTATATATATACATGCCACAAAATATTCCTCCTATTCCTTCAACTTTAGTTGTCTTCTGTATACTCGCACTCCAGAAATATTTGTACCTGCACGCAGTAAATCCTACGTGGTGAGCATTAAACATGCCCTGTGGTGACTAAAAATAATAATATTTTCCTAAAAGCATATTTTCCTATTTAAATGCAATTAAGTTAATTATTAACAATTTTTCTCGTTTAAAAACATATTACTTTATTAACAACTAATTTTCTGATTTAACTTAAAACTTTACTTAAATTTTCAGTTTAGTCCTTAAACTTTTTATTTATTTCAAAAATACCCTTTTATACTTTTAATTACCATAATGCCCTTTATTTTCTTATTTTCTCATCTTAATTTATTAATTGGCTTATAATTTACGGATTAATCCTTGTTTTAACTTTTACCATGTAAAATTACATTTTTGTCCTTTAACTTTATAAGGTTGACTTTATACCTAGTTAGTTGACCAAATTACCATTTTACCCTTATTACTTATTTCCTTCTCACTTTTATTTATTAACTTCATCTTTTAGGAAAATTACCGTTTTACCCCTAAACTTTTTAATTCTTTTCATTTTAGCCCTTTTCATCTTAAACTTTAATTTTAACTTCCTTTTCACACTTTTAACATTTTCTTATCATTATGCCCCTCGTACAGACCCGACAGAAATTCTCAGATCGGATATGCGGGACGTGGACCCCACAGAGCCACAACAAAATGAGAAATGACCTCCAAAAATCATCCCTCAATAACATATGAACATATGACAGTACATATGATATATACTGTAGAGATCAACGATCCAACCATAGTAAAGCAAGTCGACATGACTTGCACCACGGTACAGGTATCCCTATGGCCAGTCAATTATATCCTGAACTAGGTTTTACTACCTGACTCTTTCTAAGGGTGCATAATTCCTTAATTTTCATTTTATTATTCAATTGTTCATTCCTTTCATTACTTTTCATTTCTTGGCAATACCATACCAGTGCATTACACTTACAGTCAGTATTCTTTACCTAGTTTGTGAATTATTTCACAATAATTTACCATTTTATCTATAAATTATGCAACAATTCAACATAATTTTTCATTTTTCAACTAATACCTAACTAAAACTTATTCCGAAAATATTCATTTAATTTCCATAAATTCTATAAAAATTCATAGATATTAAATTTCAATAATTTTTCTTGATAGTTTTTCTTGTAACCTTTGGCAAAACGAGTTAATTGAATTGCCATGAATAATATTGCATTGTAATTTGTTTTTACTTAAATTTCAACATATTTTTGAGAGATCTTGTAACACTTTGGATTTAAAGAGCATATAAAGTATATAGGAGGTTAGAATTGAGTAGGGAGAGAATTAAACAAGGACTCAATAGTAATTATGCTTTGGTTAAAGGTTAAGAAAAATTAATTAAGAGATATTGGGATTAGAGTTAATTCATCAAGCATTTATTTAATGTCTAAATAAGGAAATCATATAATTTATTATAAATACCAAACCATAAGTAGATAATACTATATATAAGGAAAATAATGGCTTAAGATATTTAAACATTTTTAATCGTTAGATAATACTATATATAAGGAAAATAATGGCTCAAAATATTTAACCATTTTTACTCATATGTTCTTCTTCTATGAGAAACCCAAAGTTTTCTCATCCTTTGTAGAATTTTCTTTGCTCAAAATTAATTAAAAAAATCAAGGGTATTTGAGGGTAATAAAAAAAGGTTCAGGATGATGCAACCATAAGTTAGGAAAGGATCATACTTTAGCTTGGTTATTGGTGGATAAGATAAGAGATTGAGTTTTGTAAGACATAATTAAGTATAATAGCTTTATTATAGTTTAGCTAACTAGTGAAGTGAGAGCAACTCATAGGTGAATATAATATGTTATAGTATAGTTGTTCTTATGCCATGACATGGGAAGCACAATAATAGTTAATTATACATGTGAATCGTGTGATTACATGTTTAGTTTAAGAATATGAGTTCTCAATTATTCATAAGTTGATAGTGTAATGGATACTTTCACCTTAGTGGTATGGTGTTATAAATGTATTTGTACTATTAGTGAGGGTGTTGCAGATGCTATTTTGTTTGAGATATCTATTTAGTCCTACAATAATTTAGCATTCCTTTTTCAAGGCATGGCAACTCATAAAAATTACAAGATTTGTATATTGAAAGTAAATTTATTTGCAAAGTTGAACATTGATGATGAAATTTAGTATTCAAATGTAGGCAAATAAATACGCAGTTGGTAGATTTGGGATCACTATTAGGACGGTGGATATGAACACAACAAAGGGATGCAACATTTTAGGTAAGCATACAGGATAGTGTGTTATTGTGACATTTGATAGTATCCATATAGTTTGATCTTTTATAATGGGAGAACAATTTCTAACTAAACGGTTTGGAATTTATAAAAGTTTAAATTATTTGGCTTTATAATTTGAGATAGTTCTAACTATCAATTGTATTTGAAATAATATTTCCCTTAGGGAGTAAATGTTCATATATGAAGGCTTTAGAGGGAATAATAGTGCTAATGCACCAGAATGTAATAACAGCAAGACGAACTTCACTAGAGGTCGTAGATAATTCGCAGCAAATAACAAATGTTTGTATATAATCCTCTTATTTATGATAATTTAAATTTAGCGTTGAGTTCATCTCATTATTTAGAACTTACTGATTAACGTATTGCAAAATATAAAACAATATGGTATGTGCAGTTTAAAAGTGAGAAACAGTACAATAAGATGAATAAATGTTCGGTTTATAAAGGGGAATGGTGCAATTGTCTTATAAGATGCTCAACCAATAAGTTCAAGGAATTGGTGGATTCAATAATCACGAAGTTAAAGAACTAGTACAATATTATGGTTTTGGTTGATTGACTAGTTTTAGGGGTGCTGACCAAAACAAAACTCTAGTGACAACACTGATTTCTTTATTCAATGCAAAGAGAAGAGCATTATGCATTGATGAGAGCAAGTTACATTAACCGAACTAGATTTTGAGGAAGGAATGGGTATAACCTATGGCAAGTGCAATTTAATTCTTAATTCAATGGAGTTGCAACTTGAATTAAGAAAAAGATTTTGTACTCGCATGAAAACTCAAGATGTAATTGCTCAATCCACTTTGGAAGCGATATTACATGATGTAAAGGTTGATGACAAAACTTACATTAGGGCATTTGTGTTGTATTCATTGTTAGCATTGGTGAGTCCTTTAGAGATAAGATCTTGGTCCTTATTGTGCACTATGGCAAATGTTGATAGAATTAAAAGGATCAATTGGGCTAAGTTATGCTTCGATTACTTGGTTAATGGCATTGAAAGTGCAAAGGAGTCATCATCTGATCAACCCGTCTTAAAGGGATACACCCCTTTCTTATAGGTAGATTCCCTATTGCATTAAAATCATATGCGTTGGTTTCATTTTGGGAAAATATAATTATACAATGAAATGTAAAAAAATTGACTTATTAGCAGATATATAATACTTTAAATGTTGTTATATAGCTTTTTAACCTAAAACGGTGCACATCAAAGTCAAAGTTTGACATAGGGGCTTTGAAGCTAATTGTTGTAAGGTTAAGGAAGAGGTGCAGGACAACAATGCTTGCCACATAGATGGAATGGACAAAAAAACTTTTTGGTTGAAACTAGATAAATGTTATTTAAATATTGATATTAGTATATGAACATAACTAATTCTATTTTTGAATGCTTTATTATTGGATACCAATGATTGTAGATCATTTTTTGAAACACAAAACTCATATGCTAATAAATGTTGATCATTTTTGGCCTATCATGAATGCCACATAAATGGCCTTATTGAACAAAATATAGTTATGAAGGAAATATTACTTAAAATTGGGGATTTATTGGATCAATTAGGTGGTAAGGAGCTAATAATGAAGAGCGATATGGTGATGTTTCTAATGAGAAGTTATGCATAGTTAAAACACTTGAAGTGATGATAAGTAGGGTTGTGCATTAACCGATTAACAAGTCCTTTACCATTTTTTACTAAACAATCCATTATTATCAGTTTTCTAAAAGTATTAATCGTTAATTAGTTTGATAAGTTTAGTTTACTAATCCATCGATTTCATTTTATTTATATAAATTAATTAATGATTTTCATTAACCATTAAAAAATTTCCATGTAAATAAAATAAAATATATAAATTATAAATAGTATTTTAATTGTTCAAACTACAAAGTTCTAAAATATGATAAACATTTAATCACATACATTATAAACTAACCCAAACATTATAAACCAAACATAACACAAAACAAGTTCTAAAATAAATTACAAAATAGTTACCAACATAGTTCTTAATCCTAATACCGAGCATAATCCAAATACATTAATATAAACATAATACACAACTTCAATTGTATTCTAACATTGTCCTAAATCTTAGTCATATCAACTAATTTATCATCAATTTGGATTATGTTGTGATTAGTGGTGTCGCAAGATGACTCTATAAAGTTACAAATAAAGTAAAAATATTACAAATTAGTGATAGAGTTCAATAGTACTAATTGGATAGAGAAAATAAAAACAAAATAAGAATTAATTCTTATATTTTCATTTTCAAGTTCTTCCAAGGCATGTTCAACATGGGCAAGTTTGCCATTAGATTTAAATCAATCTTTTCCACAAATAAGTGCTTCCACGTTGATTTAGATCGAAAGGAATAAAAAATGTGGCCTCCAATACTAAAAGAAAACTATGAAGCCATTATAAGTATGGGTATAACAAATACATCTCTACCCATCAAACTAATTACTTGTTACTGATGTACATTAACTTTCCACTAATCCATACTATCATGATCTTCCTCAAGAACATCATTAAAATCTCTATCTAATTTAGTTTTTGTTCTATATTACCTTTGGCTACCTTCCACTTCTTCAACAATTCTCGTATATATATTTATGACCATTTTTAGGCTTTACACTAGTCACCTCACTTTGAACTTGTTCACCTCATTTCCAATAGTAGCACAAACTATGGATGCACTATAAAAAGCATACATAGAGGATAAAACCATTCTCAACTTATCTTCTTTTAATAATTTAGCATCATCCTTAGTGTAGAAATCATCAATAATAATATCCACAAATTTCAACTTATAATGAGGATCAAATATTGTGGCAACAAATAACATGATGTTCACATTATTTATATTAGCCCAATACTTATCAAATTTCATTTTCATCCTATTAGCCATAGATTTTATGCTAAAAAAGACTTAACATTTAGTTAAGACCATAAATCTGTCTTATGTACCTATTATCAATTAGATAAAGGGAAACAGACAAATTTAAACTAGTATTATGAAAACCTTGAAGAAAGGGCAATAAACTTTTAGCATATTCCTAATTTGAATTAATGGGCAAACCTTTCATACCAATCATATCAATCACATACTTTTTATCGTTTAACTCAAGCAAGTTAAAAGCCTTATAAAATTTAGTAGTAGAGTTCCACCAAGTTTCCACATCTAAGCATACAAGTCTTTTAATTTATATAAACTTTTTTGTCACACATTCTTTAAAATCGTTTAACCTAGATAGAAAGGACCTCTCAAATTTTATTGCATTTTGGATTCTAGCAATTGAACCTTTAAATTTTTTCATCCCATTTTTCATAACAAGACTCGAAATATGGGTTGCAAATCTCATATGCGAGTATTCACCTTGTAAAATACTACCATCCCAACTATTCAACCTGGATTTTAGGTATTGAATGCCCAAATCATTTAAGGATGCACTATCAATAGTTATAATAAAAACTCTACCAGTCACTTAAAAGCTATTTCTTGGTCCATAAAAAAGGTTAATTACAAATTAAGGCCTAGACTATAGGGTACCTTACAATGTTGGACTCCATCTTCAAAATCTTATAATGTCAACTTTCAGCATCAACTTTCCTTTCAATTGAAGGATTCCATCGCCATTTTTTCGCTATTGGAGTCTAACATTTTAAGGTACCCTATAAATGAAGGCTCTTTTTATAATTAACCAAAAAAAATCACTTATCTTGCTCCAAACAATCATTTAGGGTAAAACACAAAGCTAAAACCAAAAAAAACACATTTCACTAGGTAAACCCAATCAATATTTTCTCTAATCTTAGTTAAATAATCTAAAATTTCAATCCTTCCTTTTCTCTTTCCTTTTATTGGCCCAAAAAGCATAACATTTAGGAAATAGTTTTAGGTGTGTTCTAAAAGTAAGTGTTTATGTTGGGATTTATCGGTTACATGCATCTCATACAAAAGCGAAATTTAAAATTTTTAACCAATATTAATGATCTTGCCATGAATGTACAATATTCATATTAATAAGAATAAGAAAAATCACCTTTGATTTTTGTTGAACAGTTAATTTTCCTTCGCACCGGGTTGTCGCAAACCACAATGTCCAAAATCGAACACCTCCAATGAGTAATCCACACTAGAGAATGATAGAATGAACCAACAATTGGTAAGGGACAAGGGGCTGGCCGAAAATCCCTTGAGCTAGCAAGGGAGGTGGTGACTAGGGTAGAGATAAAAAGAAGAAACCCTTTCTTAAGTGTTTTCTCACTTAACCATAATTCCTCATTATTTGGATTTTTATAGTTAGGTTAAAAATCCAACTTCATAATGAGATTGGGCTCTTTAAAATTGTTGGAGAATTATTAATTGGGTTTCTGGAATTATTTATAATTATTTGGGCTCAATTAAATCCAATTTAAGCCTTTTCATAAAAGACTATGCACAAAACCTACAAACTAGGCCCTTTGTACAAACACTCGGATTTAATTACCCAAATGAATTCCAAATCCAACCAAATTAAATATGTAGGCTCCACAACACTTATGTAACATATTTAATTTAACTTGGTCCAAGAAATAGGCCTCTAAGGCCTTCTACCAGGGAGTTGGCGTGTGGCCCTCTTCTTGAGGGCTTCTGCGCCAACTTCATTCCTCTGGCCCCTTTATAATTCCTCCAATGAACCCATTAATTATTATTATATCAGCCCTATAACACTTATAGTCCAATAATAATTAATTATGAAATACATTATTTCAATTAGGTTCAATTTTACAGAATATTTCTCAAAAGTTACGCGAACAATTTTATTTGATCATAATTAATTAAACTCTTTAATTAAATATTATCTTATTTACTTCTCTATCCCCATAATAATATAAAATATTATTATCCTTGTCATTTTACCATTTTATCTTTTTTCTCTATATGTGTGTGACCTATTGGGTTCCTGTCCATGTTGGCAGTATAATGTGTAATTGTGAGTTCTATTCAAGACTCACATGATTTAAACTCCTTTAAATCATTTTATCAATCCATATTGATATTCTTGATACATCATTATACAAGTCATGATTGGCCTCTAGCTAGGCATCATGACTACCCAAATATCAGGAAAGTCAAGTGGTTTGACTATACCCTTCCATAGAAACAGTTACCATGCAATTACTCCTTTCACCACTCTTATCTCAATTAGATTTTGAGTATGAATTTCTATCAAATCATATAAATCTAATCATGTATGTTCTATTAATTTAACCATTGTTCCCAAAATGTCCTCCATAGATCTCTATCTATCTTGGCATATTACTCTGGCTAGAGATTCTCTTAATAAGGTAATTATAGAATCATGCAAGATAACTCCAAAGCTACTGATCTCTATCCTTTTTGTGTTTTTTTGTCATTGCATACTGATTACATGTTTTCTTATTAATTTCATGGTATTTCTTTTTCATTTTTCTTTCCAGGCACATTAAGCATGAATAAAAGAACAAGTCATAAAATAAGTCGGTAAATCAAATACAAGTTCTATTTTTATATGCATAAAAAATATTTAGATAAAGTTCCAAACTCCCTGAATACAAAATAATAAGTCTTCTATGATGGCCCTAGTCCTCTGCAATAAGTTGCTCCAGATAGAGCTCTAAAGGCTGAGGATTTAAGAGGTCTGGTTGGTGCCATGGCTTGTGGCACTACTGGTCATTGCTTCTCATCCTGTTTGAATCTTGGCAATGCAACTATCAAGGGTTGTAAAACCTATGCTATCACCTCTGCCAGTCGCTCTGATCTCTAGCCAACCTTAATGACTACTCTAATATGTTGCTCGAGATACCTTATTAAATCACCTCTTAGGTACCCAATATATCTCCTTAATTGCTCATCAGTCTCCACCATAGCATGTCTACCTCTAGGGACCTCAGTCTCAATACGAGTATCCCACTCCCTAATCTGGGTGAGTGACTCATCAACCACCTATAGGGTTACCTCAAATCTCTGTCCTGCAATAGCTAACTAGGCTCTGACATCTCATATGTCAGTCTGTAGGTTATGTACTGCTTTTGGCAATGCTTAAAGAGACTGCACTGCTATCAGCACTGACTGTAATGTCTGATCCTGGCATCTGATAGCCTCCTCTATTATTATCAATCTTCAGGAGACATTGTTAGATAAAAAGACTAAAGGTGGATGTGCTGATGGTACAACAAATGAGGGTGTCTCTGGATGTGTTGACAGAGGTGGAGCAGTTGATGTAAAGACCCTTGGGTGCCCATATGGCAGAAAAGCTAAAGACGTGGATGCCCCTAGATGTTCGTAAGGAGAAAACCTCCCCATCCTCCTAGCTGGTGACTACTGGCGCCTATTCAACGATTGGAGATGTGCTGGTGGCTGAGGTGACCCATCCAAAAGATCCTGCAAGTCTATCTATCATCCCTGAATTGGCTCCACCATCTTCATGGCAAGTGCAGCCTATAAGTTAACATACATATCCTCTTAAAAAGGGACCCCAAACCTACTCTCATCTACCCCAATGCTAGCAACATTCGAGTCATAACACCTCTTACATAGATATGTGTGGTAGACTGAGTGGCCATCCTAACTTATGAGGTGATGATCTCGTGTGTGATGTCCACACATCTACACTCTTGTATCCCCCATAGACTAGTAATGTTAGCGGAGTTGACTGACCCTAGGCTCCTAGTGCAGCCCAAATAAGATGTAAATAAAACCCTCTAAATGTATCTATAATTTTGGATGACTAACATCATGCTCTTCACTGTATCTGATTGATATATAGCCCCTAGGAGTGTCACTGCTCTCTATTTGGTTTGGTCCACTATCCTGTCAAGTGTGACCACATCTAACCCACTCAGAAGACCTATGGCCTCAGTTAATTTCTAGCATGTGATGATGTAATGGATGCTCAGTTTCCAAAATTGTACTACACCCTTCTCGGTGTCTAATCTCTGAAAGCCACCATACTCTAATATGGCTAAGACCTCCTTGGTGATATTTGGGTAGGTTTAAAATGTTAGAGCAAAAAACTCTATCCACTCTGCCTTAGTTAAGAGTCAATCAACCTTTTTCATACGCCCGATAGATTGCAAAAATTGTCTGCACATGAAGCGACTAGCTCAAAACTGGACTCGTAGCAGTGCTAGATATCTGGCGGCCTATTTGGGTGTCATGTATGTGGGTATAGGTCTAGCCAGAGTAGTGCATGCGGTTCATCGAGGCATCCTACAAAAAAGGATCACATGTTAATTTTTGTGACTAACTTAGGTCACAAGTAAGTTAACATATTAAAATTAGTTAGAATTTTGGCAGTATGCCAGCTTAAATGGAGACAGCCAGCTTGTATAAAAATGCACGAACAAGTGCCATAATACAATGAACAACATCCTAAACCTAAAATCAGGCGCTCTAGCAAGCATACACGACAAACAAGGTATAATAAATTATTTTAGATTCTACTTGAATTCTTATAAAATTTGACAACATTTCAGCTAGGAATGTGCATTCCTCCTACACAAAAATAAATTCAAACCAATACACAGGCCATTATTAACTGCCAAGCAACATAGCCTAAGTTATGTAACAAAAGAAACTAAACTTGTATAACATTATTCATGTGCAATTCAATCCTAAGTACAACACGCTTTTAAAGGTATAAAAACAAAAGTTACTCATGATAGTTGCCAAAAAAGTTCACAAATTACGTGCTCATACACAAGGGTATTCTTAACCGCAATGTCATGCAAAAAAGTTTTTATACACTTAATTTACAATCCTAAAGGAATTATTCAATCCTAAACTAACAGGCATTATGCTTAAATAACCTATCCTACTATTTAAGACTAAAAATACACAAGAGAAATCTAAAGCATAACTAAACTAATAAGATAACTAAATAAAATGTAGAAAGCATAAAAGATACTTACTTGTTAATTGAACAAGGGATAAAAGAAAATGCGAAAGAAAATAAAAACAAATCACTCCCTGAAGTGTGCATTGCTCCTAGGAGAATTTAGGTGCAAGCAGCTCAACAAACGGACCAAAAACAAGGGAGAAATCTCTAAAAAATTGAGAGAGAAAGCTTGAAATCGGAAAGAATGGTAGTTACAAACTAAGGGAGAAGAAAAAGAAGAAAATTCTTTTATTTTCAAAATTTTGAGCGACAGACGGGAAGCCTGTCCCTCGCTAGAGACAAACGGTCGTATAGTATATCCCATCTATCTTTATTTTTTGACCATTTTGCCCCTTTTTCTTTCTTTTTAATTTTATTTCTTCACTCTTAATTCATATTTACATTGTTTACCTAAAAACACATTATTTTTATCCTTTCTACATATTTTATTTTATTTAAATATTTACATACATGTGGTATTTACTTTAGTCAGACATATTTACTGAAAGCCTAAAATACTCCCTGAAATTTATTGTGCCACCTGGGCTTCCTAACTTTTCATGTCCAAAATCTTCTGAAATTATTTGGCTTTAGCCATAAAGCTTTTGGATTCCCAACAAAAATGAAAGCAAAATAAAATGCAATAGCATGCACGTGCAATGCATGAGACATATAGAAAAATGCATTTTGGTCATCTAGAGGTGACAGACAGGCAGGCCATGGCTTGCTTCTTGAGGGACGACCATCTATCATCCCTTTCTTATAAATAATGCCATTTTTACTTGGTCTTCGTGCCTTTGACTTCCCCCTTTCCCAAGGAAGCTTTTGTTAGGTACTTTCTCTCTCTTCCTTTTCTCTTTTCTTTTATTTTCCAGCCATTTTTCTTTTAGTTATTTATTTTTTCTTCATTATTTTTGCACTTAGATCACTTGAAAATCCCTATCATAATGACCTCTAGACTTGTAAAATTACACCGACTGAAGGATGATGCAAGAATTTAGGAGGACCCTTTTTTAACTTCTACTCCAACCTAAGAATTCTGAGGAGAGTATCCCTATATAAGAACCTACTGCTTGCTGCTGCTCAATATTAAGACCCGAGGTTCCATGTATTTAGGTTCACACACCAGGAATTATGCTCTTTACCTGAGGAATTTGCGGAGATGATTGGTGCTAGGTTCGAGCTCGATACTCAGCTATGCCTACCTTCTTTTATTTTTAGATACCCTAAAGAGGTGGCTCATGCCTTAGGTATCCTTTCTTTTGAGGCTAAGGGCTTAGTACCTCATGGGAAGACATTCTCATTTGATTTATTAATTGACGTACTGGCCAACTTTGATGATGTGGCCACTTTCCATTTCAGTGTGGCACTGCTATGTTATTTTGCGCGGTGCTTACAGATACGTACTGATGACCTTATGACTGGAGATTCTAAATTATTTAGTATTATGGATTGCGTGTGCCAGGGGTGCAATCCATTTCCTTTGGTTCTGACAGAAACTATCATTGGCTTGGACGTTGTTCATCATGACTATCATTCTTGCCTTACTGGCAGCCCTATGCTGCTTTAGGTATGTCTTTAATTTTGAAAATATTATACCTTTTGTGGGTTTTCATATTAGCTTTTCTTATTGGAAAATGTGCCCTTTCAAATTTTCATGTGTTTTCTTACCTTATTTTTTCCTGAGATGAATCCAACTCACCCTAATGACTTCTTTTTTTTAGGTATAACTTCATGAGAAGCTGAAACTATTGTCAAAGCCTCCCTCTCGAGTCAGAGCCATGGGCACTTATCTTATGAGATATGTCATATTCAAACATCTACAGCATGAGTTTCTGATGGTCCAAGATGGAGTTGACTGGCTGAGTAGTTTGATAGATGATGATATTATGTTCAGGTGTACTTAGCTGCCTATTACTTCCATGGTTTGAGATGGAGCATCCGAATGTGTCTGTTTGTGTGGATTACACCATGCTACCTTTTATGTTACTGCTCATTGCGCTCGTCAGTTCGGGGATCGATAGGACATCGTTAGGTGTCAGTTAGGCTTTCGAGGTGGTAGACTTATCTTTCCTTTTGTGTTAGAGTACTATTAGACGATTTGGACCCAAATCCCTATGAGGATCGCTATTCCTGAGATTGGCGCTTATGACTTCACCATCTCTGCATGTTATAAGCAGTGGGTTATGAGTCTGATAGTTGACAATAGGCTTTCTCACCTCAGACACCTAGATGGAGAGAGGAATGTGATACAGATAGACTAGATTAGATACTATCATGAATTATGTTTTTATTTTTACTGAAATTTTTAATTTTAAACATGTGAAAAGAATATGTTACTTTTAGCTACATTAATGATGTTATGAAAACATTAATGAATTTTTTTTCTTATTTCAGTATGCATGATCAATATTTGATATTATCCCAATGATATTTATTATTTAATCTCGAAATGAAACATTAAAAGCATCATAACTCCTGTCATCAATCAGCTTTCTTGGGTTTTCTTGATTGATTATTTTCTCTTGGCCTATAATTTTTGTCTATGGTGCCTTTTTTTTATTTTTACCCTGACGAGGTGCTTAATTTTAGCAAGGCGGTCATTTTTTGATTTTTGACCTACGGGGCATTTTTCTCTTCTGTTTCTCTTTTTAGTCTTAGCCATAGAACCTTTTCAATCTATCTATGTTTATCAGTTCTCTGAACTCCTTGCCTTCATTGTCTAGTAGAATGGTTGCTCCCTTGGATAATAACTTTTTAAGCATGAAAGGTCCTTCCCATATGGAACTAAACTTGTCTCGAATGTCTGGAATTCCTAGCCTCATCTGTTTGAACACCAGATCTCTCGCTTTTATATGGTGTTTCTTAACTTTCTTCCTAAATTAATGAGCTATTCTTTTCTAATAAATTTGATTGTGATAATATGGTCTCATTTTCTCCCTATCTAGTAGGTTTAACTGTAACAACCTCTATCTAACCCATTCTACTTCTGGTATTTTAGCTTCTAAAACTATCCTAAAAGATTGATGTTTAATTTCTGATAAGTGTGAAATATATATAGTTTTTAATATGTTTTTAGTTATTTTATTTAGTTGTTTTGGTTTTATTTAGGTTGATTTACAGTTAATTTGTTAGTATTTATGATTTTAAGGTTAATTCTGTGTTTTGTTTGATTTTTAGGTTTATTTTGGCATAAAAGGGCTTAAAGTGTAAAAAGGGTAAAGTTTAGGGCCAAAAGTGCAAATTTGAAGAATTGATGTAAGCAAAGTTGGCGTCCAGTCCAGAGCCCTGAAACATGAACACGTGAATTATTGAAGAGATTTACACGTGGCCACGTGAAGAAAAAGCTTGAGAAGCCGTGGTCATGTGAAGTGAAAGAAGGAATTAAAGAGTAAAAACACATGGCCACGTGAAAGGGAGAATTGAAGAAGACATATGAAGCATGTGACCACGTGTGTTCTTACACAAGAAATCACGTGGCCACGTGTGGAAGAAGACTTACATGAGGCGTGGCCACGTGAAGAATAAGGAAGAGAGAGGCATGGCCACGTGATTTGATTCTCCAATTGAGCGAAGGATTCGTCAGACTTCCTGTTTTGAGCAGACTTCCTTTCCTATCTTGATTCTGCAATTTAAGAAGAATTCTACCACGTTTTTGCCTATAAATAGGAGCTCAAAACACAGAAGAAGGGATCAATCCTTAGTTTTTCAATTTGTTGTTCTTAGATTACTCTAAGTTTTCCTTTATTTTCAGTTTTTATTCAAGCTTTTGTTTTTAGTCTTAACTATGTCTTTTGAGTAGTTTTCTTTAACTTTTGCTAAAGGATACTTGAATCCTTGACTTGTATTGTTATGACTTAAGTTGTACTTCAATTTAATTACAAGTTTGATTATTTCTTGGTTCTTAAGCAAATTCTTGTCTTTATTCAATCTTGATTTGATTATTAACGTGACTAAACATCGGTTAATTAGTTGAGTTAAGTTGATTAATGATTTCTATGTTCTTAAGTTAGTTTGGTTGGATTAATGCATGTTATAATCTGAATAAGTTATGACTATGTGTTAATTTGAGTAAGTTAAGATTAAGAAGGGAGTAATCAAGAATAGTTGGAAGTTAAAGCTCTTGAGAAAGGTTTTAATAGACATCTAGGAGATTAATTCAGAATTTTATGCTAAGTATTGAATTGTTCTGAATAAGGGAGTTTATTACTTAGAGTGATAATCTTGAGAAAGTTGTCTGGGTTTATTAAACTGAATTTTCCATAATCACTTATATGTTTTATGTTTATTAAGTCATATCAATATTGGTTAAGGTGGATAGTCCTTTAGTGAAAGTTGTTTTTATCATTGATTTTTACCTCATTTAAATTACTTGTTTTCATTAGAGTTTTCTTAATTATTGTTTACTTTACTTGTTTTATTTTGGATTTGGTTTTTATTCTTCAAAACATCAAAATTTGGGATTTCTTTTCTCTCTTTACACACAGAAATTGGTTTTAAAATTGAATTAGCACACAAGCACAAGTTTTCCCTTGGGTTCGATATTTTGGGTCTTAATTCTATTTCCCTATATTACTAGCCGATCTAGTACACTTGCTAGACACCGGTCAAGTTTTTGGCGCCGTTGCCGGGAAAATCGTACATTGGCGTTTGTTTGTTTAATTTGATTTTGAAAGAAATTCTTGTGTGTTTTCTTCTTTTCTTCGTCTAATTTCTTATTTTCTTTTTGATTAACTAAGTGGTTTATGGTTAGAGACAACCCCATCTTGCCATTAGACCCTGAAATTGAGAGGACATTCCATAGGATTAGAAGGCTAAGAGACAATATGAACGATCCAGAAATTGAGCAGCCTATGAACGATCCACCACCTAGGATTGAAGAGCAAAATGCACCACCCCAAGCTCCCGGGAATGGGTATAGACCTAGAACCATAAGGGATTATGCTATCCCTAGGTGGAATGAAGAACATAGGACCATTAGAATTCCTCACCACCAACCCTTTGAGATTAAACCCGCTATCATCACTATGGTACAAAGAAACCAATTTTTAGGTTCAGATATAGAGGATCCAACACAACATTTGGATATGTTCTTAGAAGTGAGTGACACTGTGCAAATTCCTAATGTATCAACTGATGCAATTAGGTTGAAACTCTTCCCATTCACCCTCATAGGAAAAGCTAGGGATTGGCTTCAAATGCTACCAAATCAATCAATCCACTCTTGGCAACAAATGCAAGAGAAATTTCTTTGCAAGTTTTTCCCACCTACTAAGACCGCCCTCATTAGGAAACAAATTAGTGATTTTCAGCAGTTTTATGAGGAACCATTCCATGAGGCTTGGGAAAGATTTAGAAGACTCTTGAAAAGTTGTCCTCATCATAAAGTTCCTATTTTTCAATTGATGCATATTTTTTATGCAGGTGCTCATCCATCAACAAGATCTTTGCTAGATGCAGCCTCCAATGGAAGCTTCATGAATCAAATTCCCGAGGACGCATTTCTACACCTTGATGAGATGGCCACCAATGATGCTCAATGGGCAAGCTCTAGAGCAACTCAAAAGAAACAGGGAGTTCATAATGTTGATGAAATTGCCATGTTAAAAGCTCAATTGGAATTAATGGAAAAAAGACATTTAAAAGAAATTAATGAGCTTAAATCTAAAAATGTCTCTATGTTGTCTAATGAAGTTGATTCTTATGCAGGAATTTCAGGACCTTTGGGGATGAAGAATGCTGAAAATATGGTGGAAGAAGTGAATGCCTTGAATCCATATAGCAACACATACAATCCGGGATGGAGAAGCCATCCAAATTTCTCATGGAGAGAAGGTAACCAAGGTACTACTTCTTCTAACCCAAACCCGAGACCCCCATTTAATCACAACCCTACTTCTAATAATCACATTCCATACCAAAATCAAGCTCCACCACACTACCCTAACCAATACCCATCTCAAGCATACCACCAACCACCGGGTTTTCAAAAAACTCAACCTCCCCCTCCACAAGATAAGAAATCCAACATTGAAGAGATGATTGCAAATTTCATGGCTTCCCAAAATTCCATCTTAGTTAGTCAAGATGCTAGATGGAAAGCACAAGATATTTGGATGAGAAATCAAGAGGCATCCATTAGGAACTTAGAAAACCAAATGGGACAGCTTGCTTCTTCTTTGTCAAACCGAACTCAAGGAACATTTCCATCAAATGTTGACCGAAATCCAAAGGAAGAAGCCAAAGCAATCACTTTAAGGAGTGGGAAGGAACTAGAGGAAACTGAATTTGGTAAGAATGCTTCTAAAAAGATGGAACCAACAACGGAGGTAAGTATTTCTAATTCTAAAACTAGTGAAGAAGTGCCTCCTAAGGTCGAGAAGGGTAAAGGTAAAGAAAAACTTGTTTCCACTGTTCTTGATGAGTCTCAATTACCTTTTCCTGTTCTAGCTAGGAAAGAGAAATAAAATGAGCAATTAAGTCGATTTTTAGACATGTTTAAAAAGCTGCATATAAATTTTTCATTTGCTGAAGCTTTGCTACACATGCCTAAATACGCTAAATTCATGAAAGAGTTGTGCACTAATAAGAAAAAGCTAGAAGGCATAGGAACGATTCAATTATCCGGTAATTGTAGTGCTATATTAACTAACAAAATTCTCGAAAAATTAGAAGATCCAGGTAGTTTTACATTGCCTTGTGAACTAGGAGGAAATTTTGTTGGTAATGCTTTATGTGATTTGGGTGCTAGTATTAATCTAATGCCTTATTCAATTTGCAGGAAATTGAATCTAGGTGATTTGAAGGAAACCCGAATGACGCTTCAATTGGCGGATAGATCGGTAAAAAAGCCAAAGGGAATCATTGAAGACTTGTTGGTTAAAGTAGGAAATTTTATATTTTCAGTAGATTTTGTGGTGATGGACATGGAAGAGGATAGAAAAGTGCCTTTAATTGTGGGGAGGCCATTCTTGAACACAGCAAGAGCTTTAATTGATGTCCATGGACAAACAGTTACTTTAAGATTTAATGAGGAGGAAATGATTTTTAATGTTAATAAAATTTTAAAACACCCCTCATATGATTTTGAAGAATCTATCTACTTTATTGATGAGGTTCAAGAATGTGCCAACGCAAAGCAAGAGGAAATCATTCTCAAGGACAAGCTTCAAAATTGCTTAATGCATCCAAAAAGAATGGACGAGTTAGACACAAAGGAGAAACAATTAATAAAAATTTTGGAACAAGAGCACAGTGAGGATAAGGAAGAGGAGGATGAACCATCCCCTCCTAAGGGAGACCCTGAACTTAAAACACTTCCATCTCATTTGAAATATGTGTTTTTAAGTGATAATGCTAATCCGGTCATTATTTCATCTTTGTTGACAGATTTGGAAGAAGAAATGCTCATTGGAGTGCTAAAAAAACATAAAGGAGCAATAGGTTGGGCAACATCCGATTTAAAAGGAATTAGCCCAAGCTATTGTACGCATCGCATACCCATGGAGGACAATTTTAAGCCAGTAGTACAACCTCAAAGAAGGCTCAACCCAACTATGCAAGAGGTAGTAAAGAAAGAGGTATTGAAACTACTTGATGCAGGTATTATCTATCCTATCTCTGATAGTAGTTGGGTTAGTCCTGTTCAATGTGTGCCTAAAAAGGGAGGAATGACTGTAGTAACAAATGAAAATAATGAAATAATTCCTACATGCACAGTAACGGGATGGAGAGTATGCATTGATTATAGAAGATTAAATAAGGCCACTAGAAAAGATCATTTCCCATTGCCCTTTATTGATCAAATGCTAGAAAGATTGGCAGAAAATAAATTTTATTATTTCCTAGATGGATATTCGGGGTACATGCAAATACCTATAGCCCCGGAAGATCAAGAAAAGACCACGTTTACATGTCCATATGGAACATTTGCATATAGGAGAATGCCTTTTGGTCTTTGTAATGCACCCGCCACATTTCAACGATGCATGATGGCCATATTTCATGATTTCATTGAAAAATTTATGGAAGTTTTTATGGATGATTTCACTATTTATGGGCATGATTTTGAGTCTTGTTTGCGTAATCTAGCATTGGTTTTAAAAAGATGTCAAGAAACTAACCTTGTGCTAAATTGGGAAAAATGTCATTTCATGGTTAGAGAGGGCATTGTTTTAGGGCATAAAATTTCTGAAAAGGGCATTGAGGTTCATAAAGCAAAAGTTGACGTGATAGAAAAACTACCTCCACCAACTAATATAAAAGGCATTAGGAGTTTCCTTGGTCATGCTGGATTTTACCGTCGATTTATTAAGGATTTCTCTAAAATTGCTAAGCCACTCTCTAATTTATTGCTTAAAGATGCTGCATTTAACTTTAATGCTGAGTGTTTGCAGGCTTTTAACCTATTAAAGCAAAAATTAGTGAGTGCACCGGTCATTGCATCACCCGATTGGAGCTTACCATTTGAAATCATGTGTGATGCAAGTGATTATGCAGTTGGAGCGGTTTTAGGACAGTGAAAGGAGAAGATTTTCTACACCATTTACTATGCGAGCCACACACTCACTGGAGCCCAAGTGAATTACACCACTACGGAAAAGGAACTCTTGGCAATCGTCTTTTCATTTGAGAAATTCCGATCTTATCTTTTGGGATCTAAAATTACAGTTTGGTCGGATCACGCTGCATTGAGACACCTTTTTGCCAAGAAGGATTCCAAACCAAGACTTATCCGATGGGTGTTATTACTTCAAGAGTTTGATGTTGAAATAAAAGATAAAAAAGGAGCAGAAAATTTTGTAGCTGATCATCTCTCTAGATTAGATCATGCTGGCATCGAAAAGGGAGAAATTTCTAACCTATTTCCTGATGAACACATTTGTGCTTGTTTTACTTATGAAAATTCAGTTCCATGGTACGCTAATATAGCCAATTTTCTTGCAGGTGGCTATCTCCCTAAGGATTTTACTTGGCAACAGAGGAAAAAGCTCATAGCGGATGCCAAGCATTACCTTTGGGATGATCCATACCTTGTCAAGATATGTCCGGATCAAGTATTGAGAAGGTGTGTACCGGAATCGGAACAAAGAGCTATCATGCACCAATGCCATGGGGGAGAAGTTGGAGGTCATCATGGACCAAATAGAACGGTTCAAAAGATACTCCAATCAGGTTTTTTCTGGCCTACTTTGTTTGAGGATGTCAAAACTTTCATAGCCACTTGTGATAAATGTCAAAGAGTAGGAAATATATCCAAAAGAGATGAGATGCCTATGAACAATGTGATAGAAGTAGAAATATTTGATGTTTGGGACATTGATTTATGGGTCCCTTTCCCAATTCATTTGGATATGAGTATATCTTGGTAGCAGTGGACTATGTAAGTAAATGGGTAGAGGCAATAACTACTAGGACTTGTGATGCAAAAATTGTGCTGGAATTCATTCGTAAGAATATTTTCACTAGATTCGGGGCACCTAGAGCTATTATAAGTGATGGAGGCAAACACTTTGTCAACCATCAATTTAAGGCCTTGTTGAAGAAATTTGGTGTTAAACACAAGATCACAACCCCATATCACCCTCAAGCAAATGGACAAGTAGAAATATCTAATAGGGAATTGAAATCAATCTTGGAAAAAACAGTCAATAACTCTAGAAAAGATTGGTCTCTTAAGTTAGATGAGGCTTTATGGGCTTATCGAACTGCTTTCAAAACCCCTATAGGTATGTCTCCCTTTAGACTTGTTTTTGGTAAAGCATGTCACCTTCCAGTCGAATTAGAACATAAAGCATATTGGGCTACTAAATTTCTTAACTTTGATTTAAGTGATGCAGGAGAAAGAAGGAAATTTCAGCTCAATGAACTTGATGAAATTCGACAATGGTCATATAATAATGCTGCACTTTACAAAGAAAAGACAAAAAGATGGCATGACAAGCATTTAAGGGTAAAAGAATTTGTTCCAGGAATGTTAGTGCTTCTTTATAATAGTCCTCTTCGTTTGTTTCCAGGGAAACTCAAATCGAAGTGGCTTGGACCATATCAAGTAATAACAAGCAATCATCTCGGGGTAGTAACAATCAAGAACTTAAAAGATGGACGTAAATTTCAAGTCAATGGTCATCGTCTTAAAGCATACCAAATCGGACAACAAGAGGTTGTTGAAGCAACCATGGTCTTTAAAGATACTTAAAAATCGGTTTGGAGAGTCTAGCTGGAGACTCCAAAAACTCAGAACTTTATCTTTGTTTGTTTTCAGTCAGTATTTGTGATTTCTGCATGGTTGTGTGTTTAATACATTTGATTTCTGCATGTTTGTGTGTTTAAATGTTTGATTTATGCATGTTTGTGTGTTTGATTCATGAAAGAAATGAGAAAAATCAGGTTTTAAGAGACATGTGGGAACAAATTATTGTAGGATTCAAACATAGACATATACCCGGGCAGTGGGTTAAAATGATGAAAAATTGGGCATTCACGTGACCACGTGTGGTCTCTCAAGGAGAATCCACGTGGCCACGAGTTAGAGAAAGGAGGAACTCCATTTATACACATGACCATGTGTGTTCTTACACAAGAAATCACGTGGCCATGCCTTGATGCACTGGAACGTTGATTTAATTTACATGGCCACACATCACATAGCATATGCACACACGTGACCACGGGTCTGTCTTTATAAAATTTCACGTGGCCACGTCTAAACTCACTGTCCAAGTTTGTTTCCCCACACGTGACCACGTGTGTTCTTACCCAAGAAATCACGTGGCCACGCAATTGTCACTGGCCATTTTATTATTCCCACACGTGACCACGTGTTTATCTTCACTAAGATTCACGTGGCCACGTCCCCTTTCCTTATAAAATTCACGACTTCCTCACTTCTTCGTTTTTATTTTCATATTCACTCTCTCCGTGCCCACGCCTCACAATCACACAATCAACTCGTGACCACGGGATTTTCAATCATCACCACTCATCACCATCTCCATTTGATTTCTCTTGCATCTTCCACTCTCTCTTACACTTCAGTTTTCCCTTCTCCATATTTTCATCATCAATTTAGGGTTTTTGCACCTCTCACACACCATCTCCACCTTGTATTGCAATTTTTGGTGTACTTCTCATTCTCAAGTAAGTATTTACTTTCTCTCTTCCGTAATTACTAGTTGTTTATCATCATTGGTAGTGTTTTATGCAAATATAGTCCACAAATATTTAGTTTTTGGGTTAATCTGCACTTCTCATTTTGTGTGCATGTTTACTGTTTTTGCTTATTTGGATAATTATGATTGTTGAGTGCATGTAATAGATGGTTAATATATAATTGGATAATAAACACTCTTGGTTATGCTATTGAAATTCATGCTCAAATTTATGCTCACAACGTGTTCGATAAAATGCTTCAATGAGTTTTCTTTTAATAACAACTTTAAACTCCATTCTTTGATGGGCATATTTCTAGTTTGCATTGATGCATGTCAATTACCTTGTGAAAGAGTTGTTTATTTGTTTATGATCTTTGTATTTTGCATGACATATGCTATTAAATTTTCACTTTATCCAACTAATGCATCATACATATTCATGTACTTATGAGCAGTTTATTTGGTGATTAATATTTACATTGTGTTTTCTTTGATTGTAGTGGCACCTCGAAGGACTAAACACCCTGATGTCGCTAGTTCCTCTGGGGTACAAATTCCATCACATGTAGACCGGGCAAAGGTTAACATATTTGATTATTTCAGCAAGTGCAAATATGTGCAGCCCGCCTACTTAAGTCATTTGTTTCTCAATATCCCAGCTGGTAATTTATGGGATTATAAGATCGAACCATTGCTTCAAAACATTGGCTGGGGGGAATTCATAAAAAAGAAACCAAAGGTGTACCCAGAATTGGCTAGAGATCTTCTGTATTCTTTTGAATGTTATTTCAGATGAGATGATTCGGAGGGTACAGTTGGTTTTAAGCTAGGTAAGAAAGGATATTCTTTGTCCTTTACTCAATTTTCTGAAATCTTAGGCTTTGTGCCAACTGCTCCCTGGGAATTGGAAAATGTTTCACCTGCGGAAAATTGGGAGAGAATTAAAGATCTTGAATTAAATGAGCCTTGGGTAGGAGGTCAATGCAAGGTACATGCTCTAAGAACTCATGCTTTGAGAATAATACATCGGTTTTTGGCAAAAACTATGTATAACAACTTAAAGAATGCCAGTACTATTAGTGTCTCTCAAGCAATGGTTTTAAGATGTATGATGGATGGCGTTGCAATTAATGGAGCCGGCATTATAGCTAGTCGAATTAAGGATTTGCAGAAAATGCCGGGTAACATTGATAATATTTCTATTGGATGGGTAGCTACAGTTTTGGCAGATGCAGTTAAACATCCAATTTATAGCGAGCCACTCCCAGGAGATTTGCCTTGCATTGATAATAGAATGTTGAAAAGGATGAAGATTTTGATACCTAGACCCCGAGGACATTGGGCAACACGAGAAGAGTATTTAAAAGAGAATAATATTCGATTTGAAGGGCAGGAAGAGGAGCAGCAAGAGGAACCAAATGAGGAACATATTGCTACAGCGGTACCTTCCCCAATTAATGAGCCTACAACACCAGAATGGGAAGCACCGTTTAATCAATTAAGCAGCCGGATGGATGCTCAACAAATGAGGCTTGATCAAATGCAAGGGAGATTGGATACACTCCGGGATGAAGTAAGGGAAGGCAATAGGAGAATGGAGCACTTTATTCACCATTTTTGGCAACGTTTTCCTCCACCACCACCTCCATTTCAGTAGATTGTTGGTTGCTGCGGACAGCAAAGTCTTGAGGAGGGGGTAGCCTCCTTTCAGGAAGTTTTTCTTCAACTTTATTTTTCTTTTTCATAAATCAAAATTCTGTTATTTTTGTTTTGTTTTGTTTTCTCTTATTGTGTTTATGTTTTGTTTGAGTTTAGAAAACGTATTAAAGACTTATGTAGTTCACTCTTTTTATTTAATTTGCATGAAAACTTAGTTTTCCCTAGTTAACTTCAAAATTTGAACACTTTGAACTTGGATATGGAGTATGCATGTTTTGGACCTTTGCTTAGCAAGAGAACATTTATGTTGTTTAATATGTCTTTGAATGGATTAATCTTCAACTTGATAAATATTTATTAGTTTCTAAATTCTTAAAAGCACTTAGACCAGTTTTTAACTTAGAAACACTCAATGCAATGAAGTAGTGAAGTAAGAAAATTTAGAACACTAGAACCTTCCTCATCACCCTTCAAAACATATGAACAACTCAAGCATCTTAGAAAATGATCTAGGCAACAACTTTCTTGATAAATTCTTTTTAAAAGACTTGTGTCCTACCTTGATAAATCTATCTTTTGTTAAACCATTTTGAGCTTATAAGGGTATGCTTAAGGCATACCATTAATATTTTCTTGTTACACTTAATATTTTAACCATATAACCCAAAAAGCTTTTATCTCACCCTATGAAATTAGCCACTTTAGGACTAAATGGATACATGAAAAGAATAAAGTTTTATTGGGTGTAGTAAGAAAGTTTCAAAGTTATTGATGAAGTCAAATGAAAATAGACCTTGTATTACCTTGATGTTAGCTTATGAGTACTAGTTCAATAAAAAAAAGAATATTTGAAAAAAGAAGAAGAAAGAAAAAGAGAATTAGCAAATATGAAAAAAAAATATAAGTGTGGGGTAGTACAAGGAAAAATAGAAAAATTGACTTCTTGGTGAAGGAGCATAAAGAAAAGTTTGGAATCAAGGCAAGGATGAGCTGAATTTGTATTGTTTAAGTTATTGGGGTGTTTGTAATCTATTTGGTCTTAGAGTGGCTATATTCATTTCGACTATCTTCTATCCATTCTTTGATAAACATACCCTCAGCCCCATTACAACCTTTGTAAGACCTATGTGATTTTAAGTTTGATTTGAGTTGTTTAGCGGAGATGACCTACGGGTTCAGGTGCTAAAGGAGAGGCCTATTGTGCTTCTAGAGTTTCAAGCATGAAACCGATTGTATGCTTATGCATTCATATATTCTATACTTCATTACTTAATTGTGTTGATATTTTGGTTTTCAAAATTGCTTAAAATGATTTGGTCTTGCACACACTCAAGGAAACTAGTTTATATTCTCTTGTTGAAGTTAATCTATTTAGAGTTTATATTGAGTGCTTTTGTTAAAATGCTAAGTTTGGTTTTGAAATTGCTAGGCTTTGTTCAAGTTTGATGGTTTTGAAGGAGGGTTTGTTCTAATTTGCTTGAGGGCAAGCAAGGTTTAAGTGTGGGGTATTTGATAAGTGTGAAATATATATAGTTTTTAATATGTTTTTAGTTATTTTATTTAGTTGTTTTGGTTTTATTTAGGTTGATTTACAGTTAATTTGTTAGTATTTATGATTTTAAGGTTAATTCTATGTTTTGTTTGATTTTTAAGTTTATTTTGGCATAAAAGGGCTTAAAGTGTAAAAAGGGTAAAGTTTAGGGCCAAAAGTGCAAATTTGAAGAATTGATGTAAGCAAAGTTGGCGTCCAGTCCAGAGCCCTGAAACGTGACCACGTGAATTATTGAAGAGATTTACACGTGGCCACGTGAAGAACAAGCTTGAGAAGCCGTGGTCATGTGAAGTGAAAGAAGGAATTAAAGAGTAAAAACACATGGCCACGTGAAAGGGAGAATTGAAGAAGACATATGAAGCACGTGACCATGTGTGTTCTTACACAAGAAATCACGTGGCCACGTGTGGAAGAAGACTTACATGAGGCGTGGCCACATGAAGAATAAGGAAGAGTGAGGCATGGCCACGTGATTTGATTCTCCAATTGCACGAAGGATTCGTCAGACTTCCTGTTTTGAGCAGACTTCCTTTCCTATCTTGATTCTGCAATTTAAGAAGAATTCTACCACGTTTTTGCCTATAAATAGGAGCTCAAAACACAGAAGAAGGGATCAATCCTTAGTTTTTCAATTTGTTGTTCTTAGATTACTCTAAGTTTTCCTTTATTTTCAGTTTTTATTCAAGCTTTTGTTTTTAGTCTTAACTATGTCTTTTGAGTAGTTTTCTTTAACTTTTGCTAAAGGATACTTAAATCCTTGACTTGTATTGTTATGACTTAAGTTGTACTTCAATTTAATTACAAGTTTGATTATTTCTTGGTTCTTAAGCAAATTCTTGTCTTTATTCAATCTTAATTTGATTATTAACGTGACTAAACATCGGATAATTAGTTGAGTTAAGTTGATTAATGATTTGTATGTTCTTAAGTTAGTTTGGTTGGATTAATGCATGTTATAATATGAATAAGTTATGACTATGTGTTAATTTGAGTAAGTTAAGATTAAGAAGGGAGTAATCAAGAATAGTTGGAAGTTAAAGCTCTTGAGAAAGGTTTTAATAGACATCTAGGAGATTAATTCAGAATTTTATGCTAAGTATTGAATTGTTCTGAATAAGGGAGTTTATTACTTAGAGTGATAATCTTGAGAAAGTTGTCTGGGTTTATTAAACTGAATTTTTCATAATCACTTATATGTTTTATGTTTATTAAGTCATATCAATATTGGTTAAGGTGGATAGTCCTTTAGTGAAAGTTGTTTTTATCATTGATTTTTACCTCATTTAAATTACTTGTTTTCATTAGAGTTTTCTTAATTATTGTTTACTTTACTTGTTTTATTTTGGATTTGGTTTTTATTCTTCAAAACATCAAAATTTGGGATTTCTTTTCTCTCTTTACACACAGAAATTGGTTTTAAAATTGAATTAGCACACAAGCACAAGTTTTCCCTTGGGTTCGATATTTTGGGTCTTAATTCTATTTCCCTATATTACTAGCCGATCTAGTACACTTGCTAGACACCGGTCAATTTCTACTCGCAATACTGCTTTTATCCCATAAATTAAGGAAAATAGGGTAGCTCCCATTGAAGTCTTGGTTGTGGTCCTATAACCCCATAGCCCCATAGTGCGAAGGGTAGCTTATCAGCCCAGTCTTTATAAGTTCAAACCATTTTAGCCAGAATTCTTTTGGCATTCTTATTAGCCACTTTGACTGCTTTATTTGCTTGAGGTATATATGCTGAAGACTTATGGTGTTAAACCCCATACTTAATAAGCATCTGTCTGGTTTCACCGGAGAATTGTAACCCATTATTCGACTCTAAATTATGAGGTAAAAAGGAATTTGCATATCAGATTCATTTAAATGAACTTAGCCATGTCCCTTGCATTTATCTTCTTGAAGGATTCTACTTCTACCCACTTAGTAAAGTAATTAATGGCCACTATGATGAACTTGTGCCCATGTGAAGTATATGGTAGGATTATACCCATAATATCTATGCCCCATGCAGCGAATGGCCATAATAATATAAGGTTGCATAACTCAAAAATAGGCAAATGCCTCAAGTCTGCATACTGTTGGCATAGTTGACATTCTCTGACATACTTAGAACAATCAATGTCTATTATGAGCAAAAAAAAACCCCTAATGCATGATTTTCATGGCTAAGGCTAAACCATTCATGTAGGCCCCACACACTACTGTGTGCACTTCTTCTATGACCTTTCTTGATTCCTTTTCATCTAGACACCTTAGTTGGATTCCATTAAGTTATCTCTTTTAGAGCACTCCTCCTATAGAAATAAATTGAGTTGATAGTTGATGAATCATCCTCTGGTTCTTTTTAGTAGCTTTTTCAAGAAATACTGACCTTTCTAAATAGTTTTGAATGTCATAATACCAATGTTTTCTATCATCCACCTCAACATCCATAATCTGCTTATTTTCAAAGCACGGTTTTTCAAAACTCAAAATCAACACAGGCTTCATACTCACCCCTTTCGGATTATCCCACATTGATGCCAAGGTCGCCAAAGCATCCACTAGCTGGTTTTCCTCTCTAGGCACATGCCAAAAGGTACAAAATTCAAATCTTTCAGGCATTTGAGATAGGACAACAATCGCATTTCCTTAACCAACTATTCACCCCTCTCTTAATAGACTACCAAAGACTAAGGCTCCAAATACTTCTACAGACTTTACCCCTATAGCTAACAAGGCTTCCAATTCGAAGATGCAAGCTTCATATTCATCTCCGTTATTTGTGGCCCTGTATCTCAGTTTCTTGGCTAATGGCATTTTATCTCCTTCTGGGGTGACTAAGATTACGCCTACTCCCACTTCTTTGTTGTTTACAATCCCATCAAAGTACACCTGCCAACCCTGGACTATTATGGTCGTAATGTTCTCATCAAAGAATTCATAAGTCATTTCTTTGCCTTCTAATGTTTGATCAACCAGGAATTCTACTACTGCTCTCTTTTTTAATGGTCTTTCTGGTGATATATTCTATATCAAACTCTTATAGGAGAATCAACCACCTTCCCATTTTCCCTAAGAGTGAGGGCACTTCTTGTAGATACCTAGGAGAATTTTACTTTTCCACGGCGTGAACCCTATAGGAATGAAAGTAGTGTCTCAGTTTCTTCGATGCCCATATGACTGCTAGATAAGTCTTTTTGACTTCTATATACTTGGCTTCATAAGGGAGAAACTTCTTACTGAGATATTACACTATATACTCAATCCCAAAGTCATCCTTTTATTCCATAGATAAGTGTGAATTATATATGGTTTTTAATATATTTTAGCGTTGTTATTTAGTTAATTTGGTGTTATGTAGGTTGTTTTAGAGTTAAATTGTTGATTTGTATATTTTTAAGGTTAGCTCATAGTTTTGGTTGTTTTTCAGGTTTAATTTGCTTAAATTGGAAAAGAGGCAAAGATTTGGGTCAAAACTACAAAAATAAGAAATTGAAGCTAGAAAGTGAGCGTCCAGTCCATAAGGTTTTCACGTGACCACGTGAAATCAATGAAGAAATCTACCCGTGGCCATATAAAGGGTTGTAGCTTGGAAGACATGGCCACGTGAAGGTTGAAGCTTAAGATACCCATGGCCACATGGAAGACAAGTGAATGAAAACATATGAAGGACGTGACCACGTGTGAAGCAAAGAAGAACCACACGTGACCACGTGTGAAGAACCAATAGAGGGACACATGACCACGTGTGGATTTACACATGAAGAAACGTGGCCACGTGCTGAAGTCTCCCATTCCACGAAGGATTTTCTCGAGCTTTCTGTTTTAGCAGAGTTCACTTCCTAATTAATTTCTGGAGTTTAAGAAGGATTCCACTACGACTTTGGCTTATAAATAGCAGTCTAAAACACCAGAGAAAGAATTTAATCTTAGAATTAAGCACATTATTTTCTGAGTTTATTTTACGTTATTTTTTTATATTCACTGTTTTTCTTCAAAGCTTTGTTTTAAAGTTTAAGCATGTCTTGTGAGTAGTTTTATTTAACTTTTGCTAAAGGATACTTGAATCCTTAACTTGTATTGTTATGACTTAAGTTTGATCTTCAATTTAATGCAAGTTGATTATTTCTTAGTTCTTAAACATAATCTTGTCTTTATTCAAATTTAAATTGATTGTTAATTTAATTAACCATTAGTTAAGTAATTGATTTAAATTGATTATTGATTTGCATGTTCTTGGGTTGATTTATTTAGGTTAATGCATGATTATAATCTAAATAAGCTATAATTTTGTGTTGATTTAAGCAAGTTGAGATTGATAAAAGTGTAACTAAGAATAGGTGGAAGTTAAATCTCTTGAAAAGGCTTTGATAGACATCTAGGAGAATTAATTCAGGTATTTATGCTAAGTATTGAATTGTTCTGAATAAGGAAATTTTAATGCTTGGAATGATAATCTTGAATAAAGTTATCTGGTTTTACTAATCTGAATTCTCCATAATCACTTATGTGTTTACTTTTTTTTATTAAGTCATAATAATATTAGTTAAGGTGGATAGTCCTTTAGTGAAAGTTGCTTTTAATATTGATTTTTACCTCATTCAATTTACTTGCTTTTATTTTTACTCTTTCAATTGTTTTATTTAGTTTTAAAATACTGCTTTTTTGTTTTAATCTTCAATCATCACAACTTTGGGATTTCTCTTCTTTCTTCTACACACAAAATTGGTTTTAAAATTAAAATAGCACATATAAACACAAGTTTCCCTTGAGTTCGATATTTTGGGTCATAATTATATTTCTCTATATTACTGAGCTGATTTAGTACACTTGCTAGCATCTGGTCAAGTTTTTGGCGCCGTTGTCGGGGAATACATTGGCGTTTGTTTATTTATTTTGATTTTAAAGTGATTTTTGTGTGTTTTCTTCTCTTCTTCACCTATTTTTTTGATTTTCTTTCTAGGTGACTAGTGGTTTATGGTGAGAAACAATCCTATCCTACCCATAGAACCTAAAATTGAGAGGACATTTCATAGGATTCGAAGGCTAAGAGGCAACATGAATGACCCAAAAATAGAACAACCTATGAATGATCCACCACCACCTAGAATTGAAGAGCAAAACATACCCCACCAAGCTCCCGGGAATGAGTATAGACCTAGGACCATTATGGATTATGTTATTCCTAGGTGGAATGAAGAACATAGAACCATTAGGATTCCTCACCACCAGCCCTTTGAGATTAAACCCGCTACCATTACAATGGTACAAAGAAACCAATTTTCGGGTTCAAACATAGAGGATCCTGCACAACATCTAGATATGTTCTTAGAAGTTAGTGACATTGTGCAAATTCCTAATGTAACGACTGATGCAATTAGGTTGAAACTCTTTCCATTCACCCTCATAGGAAAAGCTAGGGATTGGCTATAAATGTTACCAAATCAATCCATCCATTCTTGGCAGCAAATGCAAGAAAAATTCCTGTGCAAATTCTTCCCACCTACTAAGACTGTCCTCATTAGAAAAAAAATTAGTGATTTCCAACAATTTTATAAGGAGCCATTCCATGAAGCATGGGAAAGATTTAAGAGACTTTTAAAAAGTTGCCCTCATCATGAGGTTCGTGTTTACCAACTAATGCACATTTTCTATACAGGTGCCAATCCATCAACAAGATCTTTGTTGGATGCAGCCTCAAATGGTAGTTTCATGAACCAAATTCCTAAAGATGCATTTTTGCTTCTTGATGAGATGGCTACCAATGATACTCAATGGGCAACCACTAGAGTAGCTCAAAAGAAACAAGGAGTTTAAAATATTGATGAAGTAACTATGTTAAAAGCTCAATTGGAATTAATGGAAAAGAAACATTTAAAAGAAATAAATGAACTTAAAGCTAAGAATATTTCTATATTATCCAATGAAGTTGATGCTGATGCAAAAATTGTAGGACATTCGAGAGTGAAGACTAGTGAAGGATTGGTAGAAGAAATAAATGCCTTGAACCCATATAGCAACTCTTACAAACCGGGATGGAGAAACCATCCAAATTTTTCATAGAGGTAAGGTAATCAAGGTTATTCTTCTAACTCTAATCCTAGACCTCAGTTTAACCATAATCAACCTCCCAATAACCATTTTCCATATCAAAATCAAGCTCCACCACATTATCCAAACCAATACCCATCACAATCATACCACCAACTACACGGTTTTCAAAAATCTCAACCTCCCCCTCCTCTAGAAAAGAAATCCAACATAGAAGAAATGATTGCAAACTTTATGGCCTCCCAAAATTCAATTTTGGCTAGTCAAGATGCTAGATGAAAATCACAAGACATTTAGATGAGGAACCAAGAAGCTTCCATTAGGAATTTAGAAAACCAAATAGGGCAACTTGCTAGTTCATTATCCAACCAAACTCAAGGGACATTTCCATCTAATGTGGACAGAAATCCAAAAGAGGAAGCCAAAGCAATCACCTTAAGGAGTGAGAATGAGTTAGAAAAAACTAAAATTGGTAAGAATTCTTCCTCAAGGATAGAACCGACAATGGAGGTAAGTATTTCTAACTCAGAAAATATTGTAAAAATGCCTCATATGGTTGAGAAGGGTAAAGGTAAAGAAAAACTTGTTTTTACTATTCTTGATGAATCTCAATTACCTTTTCCTGTTCTAGCTAGAAAAGAAAAGCAAAATGAACAATTAAGTAGATTTTTAGACATGTTTAAAAAGCTACATATAAATTTACCATTTGCTGAAGCTTTATTACACATGCCTAAATATGCTAAGTTCATGAAGGAATTGTGCACTAATAAGAAAAAGCTAGAAGGTATAGGAACGGTTCAATTATCCGGTAATTGTAATGCTATTTTAACCAATAAAATTTCTGAAAAAACTAAAAAAGATCCTGGTAGTTTTACATTGCCTAGTGAACTAGGAGAAAATTTTGTTGGGCATGCTTTATGTGATTTGGGTGCTAGTATTAATTTGATGCCTTATTCGATTTGCAGAAAATTGAACTTAGGTGACCTAAAGGAGACCCGAATGACACTTCAATTGGCGGATATATCGGTGAAGAAACCGAAGGGAATTATTAAGGATATATTGGTGAAAGTAGAAAATTTCATATTTCCGGTTGATTTTGTAGTCATAAACATAGAGGGAGATAGAAAGGTGCCATTAATAGTGGGTAAGCCATTCTTAAATACGGCAAGAGCCTTAATTGATGTTCATGGACAAACGGTCACTTTGAGATTCAACGAGGAGGAAATGATTTTCAATGTTAATAAAATTTTAAAACACCCCTCGTATGATTTTGAAGAGTCCATTTATTTTTTCGATGAAATTCAAGATTGTGCCAACATAAAACAAGAGGAAATCATTCTCAATGATGAGTTTTAAAGTTGTTTAATGCGTCCCAAGGAAATGGAAGAGTTGGAAGTAAAAGAGAAGAAGTGGGTACAAAATCTGGAAAAAGAGCATAGTGAACATGATAAAAACGGAGGATGAACCGTCCCCTCCTAAAGGAGGTTATGAACTTAAAACACTTCCATCTCATTTGAAATATGTATTTTTAAATGATAATGCTGAGCTAGTAATTATTTCATCTTTATTGACAGGTTTAGAAGAAGAAATGCTCATTGAAGTCCTCAAGAAGCATAAAAGGGCAATTGGTTGGGCAACATCCGACTTAAAAGGGATTAGCCCCAACTATTGTACACATCGTATATCCATGAAGGATAACTTTAAGCTGGTGGTACAACCTCAACGAAGGCTCAACCCAACTATGCAAGAGGTAGTGAAAAAGGAAGTATTAAAATTACTTGATATTTGATGCAGGTATTATTTATCCTATTTCTGATAGTAAATGGATAAGTCCTGTTCAATGTGTACCTAAAAAGGGAGGAATGACAGTAGTAATCAATAAAAATAATGAATTATTTCCTACAAGCACAGTATCAGGATGGAGAGTATGCATTACTATAGGAGGTTGAACAATGCCACTAAAAAAGACCATTTTTCATTGCCCTTTATTGACCAAATGTTAGAAAGATTGGCAGGAAATAGATTTTATTGTTTCTTAAATGGATATTCGGGGAATATGCAAATACCTATAGCCCCGGAAGACCAAGAAAAGACCACATTTACATGTCCATATAGAACATTTGCATATAGGAGAATGCCTTTTGGTCTTTGTAATGCACCTGCCACATTTCAACGATGTATGATGGCCATATTTCATGACTTTATTGAAAAATTTATGCAGGTTTTCACTATTTATGGTCATGACTTTGAATCTTGTTTAAATAATCTAGCATTGGTTTTAAAAAGGTGTCAAGAGACTAACCTTGTTCTAAATTGGGAAAAATGTCATTTCATGGTTAGAGAAGGAATTGTCTTAGGGCATAAAATTTTTGAAAAAAGCATCGAGGTTAATAAAGTAAAAGTTTATGTGATAGAAAAACTACCCCCACCAACTAGTGTTAAGGGCATTAGAAGTTTTCTTAGTCATGACGGGTTTTATCGTTGGTTTATTAAGGATTTTTCTAAAATTGCCAAACCACTTTCTAATTTTTTGCTTAAAGATGTTGTATTTAACTTTGATACTGAGTTTTTACAGGCTTTTAATCTATTAAAGTAAAAGTTAGTAAGTGCACCCGTCATTACATCACCCGATTGGAGCTTAACATTTGAAATTATGTGTGATGCAAGCGATTATGCAGTTGGAGCAGTCTTAGGACAGCGAAAGGAGAAAATTTTCTATACCATCTACTATGCAAGCCATACACTCACCGGAGCCCAAGTTAATTACACCACTATGGAGAAAGAACTTTTGGCAATAGTCTTTTCATTCGAAAAATTCAGATCTTATCTCCTAGGATCCAAAGTTACGGTGTGATCGGACCATGTGGCATTGAGGCACCTTTTTGTAAAAAGGATTCCAAACCGAGACTTATCCGATGGGTGTTACTACTCCAAGAATTTGATATTAAAATTAAAGATGAGAAAGGAGCAAAAAATTTTGTAGCTGACCATCTATCTAGATTGGATCATGTTAGCATCGAAAAGGGAAAAATCTCTGACTTATTTCCTAATGAACATATTTGTGCTTGTTACACTTATGAACATTCAGTTCCATGGTACGCTAATATAGCTAATTTTCTTGCAGGTGACTATCTTCCTAAGGAGTTTACTTGGCAACAAAAGAAGAAATTAAAAGCGGATGCCAAGCACTACCTTTAGGATGATCCGTATCTCATAAAAATTTGTTCAGATCAAGTGCTAAGACAGTGTGTACCGGAAACGAAACAAGGAGCTATCATGCAACAATGCCATAGAGGTGAAGTTGGAGGCCATCTTGGACCAAATAAAACCGTACAAAAAATTCTTCAATCAGGTTTTTTCTGGCCAACCTTATTTCAGGATGTCAAAACTTTCATTAAAATGTGTGATAGATGTCAAAGGGTTGGGAATATTTCTAAAAGGGATGAAATACCTATGAATAATATACTTGAAGTCGAAATTTTTTATGTTTGGGGAATAGATTTATGCGACCATTTCCAAATTCTTTTGGTTTTGAATATATTTTAGTAGCTGTGGATTATGTCAGTAAATGGGTTGAAGCTATGGCTACTAAAACTTGTGATGCCCGCATTGTACTTGAATTCATTAGAAAAAATATTTTTACTAGGTTTGGGGCACCAAGAGCTATAATAAGTGATGGAGGAAAATATTTTGTCAACCATCAATTCAAAACCTTGCTTAAGAAATTTGGTGTTAAGCATAAAATTACCACCCTATACCATCCTCAAGCAAATGGACAAGTAAAAGTGTCTAATAGGGAGTTGAAATCAATCTTAGAGAAAACAGTTAACAACTCTATAAAAGATTGGTCTCTTAGGTTAGATGAGGCTCTATGGGCTTATCGAACCGCATTCAAAACCCCTATAGGTATGTCTCCCTTTAGAATTATTTTTAAAAAAACAAGTCATCTACCAATAGAATTAGAGCATAAAGCTTATTGGGCTACCAAATTTCTTAACTTTGATTTGAAAAATGCAGGAGAAAAGAGGAAATTGCAGCTCAATAAACTCGATGAAATTCGACAATAGTCATATGACAATGCAGTGCTTTATAAAGAAAAGACCAAACGTTGGCATGATAAGCATTTAAGGGTAAAAGATTTTGTTCCTGGTATGCTAATGCTTCTTTATAATAGTCGTCTTCGTTTGTTTCCAGGAAAACTGAAATCGAAGTGGCTTGGACCATACCAAGTAATGTCAAGCAATAATTTTGGTGTAGTGACGATCAAAAGCTTAAAAGATGGTTGTGAATATACAGTAAATAGGCATCAGCTTAAACCGTATCAACTCGGACAAAAAGAGGTTGCTGAGGCAACCATGGTTCTTCACAATACTTAATAAATGGTTTGAATAGTCTAGCTGAAGACTCTAAAACTCAAAACTTATACTTCTTCTCTCTTTTATTATTGTAGTTTATTTTAATGTGATTTTGTATTTTAGTTGTTTTAAGTTTGGTGTGTTTTTATTTGTCTGTTTTGGTTCATGAAATAGGGAGGTGACTAGGCTTTTAAAGTTTTGGAAGGTGTAATCAAAATGGCAAAAAAAAAATTCATAAAGTGTTGATACACGGGACAAGGCTCACACGTGACCACGTTAGTAACATACATTGTACTATACGTGGCCATGCATACACACACCATCACACACACGTGACCACGTGTGGATCCTGCCTTATGCCTCATATGGCCACGCACACACACATTGCCTCCCTTAAATAAAAACACGTGACCACGTGATTTCAAAGAAGAAACTTCACATGGCCACACACACCCCATGTACACAAGCACAAGTGGCCACGAGTTTGTCTTCCTTCGTCATCACGTGGCCACACAAATCCCTGCTGTCCCATATAACACTCCCACGCCTCTTTTCTTCTTCTTCATTTTATTTTGCTCTCGCACACACCATTTTAGTTTTGAGCTACAAATTGGTTTGGTTTTCATTTTCAAGTATGTATTTACGGTCCTTGCTCTTTCATTTATGTTCTCATATCCCCCATTGCTATGATTTGTTGCCATTGTTACTTATGCATCCATTACTATGATTTGTTGCCATTGTTACTTATGCATCCATTACTATGATTTGTTGCCATTGTAACTTATGCATGTGTAATTTTGTGGATATTTTGCACTTAACATTTTGGTTTCATGCAAGGAAAACTAGATACATTACGGGATACGGTAATAGAAGGTAATCGGACTGTTGAGCAATTTATACACCAATTTTGGCAACGGTATCCTCTGCCTCCACCTGAATAGTTCTTCATTTGCTGTGGACAGCAAAGTTTTGAGGAAGGGGTAGCTTCCTTTTAGGGAGATTGTCTTCTACCTTCTCTTTTCTTTTTCATGAATCGGTTTTTTGTGTTTTGTGTTTTGTTTTCTGATATTTTGTTTTGTTTATGTTTTGTTTGCTTTCTTAAGTTTGTAAAATATATTGAAGACTTATGTAGTTCACTTTTTTATTTAGTTCACATGAGAACTTAGTTTGCCCCGGTTGCCTTTAAAACTTTGAAAAATTGAACTTGGATATAGGAATATGTTTGTTTTGAACCTTTGCTTAGCAAGAGAACAAATATGTTGTTTGATAAACCTTTGGATAGTTTAATCTTTAGCTTGATTAATATTTGTTAGTTTCCAAATCCTTGAAAACACTTAGACCAGTTTTTAACTTAGAAAAAATCAATATAATTAAGTACTGAAGTAAGAAAATTTAGAGCACTAGAACCTTCCTCATCACCCTTCAAAGCATATGAGCAACTCAAACAACTTAGAAAATGATCTAGGCAAAATATTTTCTTGATAAAATTTCTTAAAAGCTTTTTGTCTTACCTTGGTGAAATTATCCTTTGAAAAGCCAAATTGAGCCTAAAAGGGTATGCTTAATGCATACCATTAATATTTTCTTGTTACACTCAATGTTTTACAATATAACCTAAAAAGCCTTTATCTCACCATATGGAATTAGCCACTTTAGGACTAAATGGATTTATGAGAGATTAAAGTTCAAATTGTGTGTAGTTAGAAAATCTTAGCAAAGTCATTGATGAAGTCAAGTGAAAAATTTACCTTGTATTACCCGGAGTTAATGCAAGTATTTTGTGAATGCTAATATGATTAAAAAAGAGAGAGAGAACATTTGAAAGTTTGAGAAAAGAAAAAGAAAAAGAGCTAGCAAATATGAAAAAAAATAAGTGTGGGATAGTACAAGGAGAAACAAAATTGTGATGACTTCTTGAAAAAGGGCATAAATTCTTTTAATAGGAAGTTTGAAATTGAGGCAAGAATGAGCAAAATGTACATGGCTTAAGTTATTGGGATTAGTGATCTATTTTTTCTTAGAGTGGTTATTCATTTTGATTATCTTTTATACATTCTTTGGTAGCCTTACCCTTAGCCCCATTACAACCCTTGAAAGACCTATGTGATTTTAAACTTGTTTTGAGTTGTTTAGCGGAGATGACCTTCGGGTTCTGGTGCTAAAGGAGAGGCCTATTTTGTTTCTAGAGTTTCAAGCGCGAAACTGATTGTATGCTTATGCATTCATTTATTCTATACTTCACTATCTAGTTGAATTGATGTTTTCAGTTTCAAAATTGTTTAAAATAATTTGGTCTTGCACACACTCAAGGAAATTAACTTATATTATCTTGTTCGAAGTTGATCTATTTAGAGATTATATTAAGTGCTTTTGTTAAAATGCTAAGCTTGGTTTTGAAGTTGTATATTTTTGTACAAATTTAATGGTTTTGAAGGTGTGATTGTTATAATTTGCTTGAGGGTAAGCAAGGTTTAAGTGTGGGGTATTTGATAAGTGTGAATTATATATAGTTTTTAATATATTTTAGCATTGTTATTTAGTTAATTTGGTGTTATTTAGGTTGTTTTAGAGTTAAGTTGTTGATTTGTATATTTTTAAGGTTAATTCATAGTTTTGGTTGTTTTTCAGGTTTAATTTGCTAAAAAGGGGCTGAAATTGGAAAAGAGGCAAAGATTTGGGCCAAAAACTGCAAAAATAAGAAATTGATGCGATAAAGTGAGCGTCCAGTCCAAAAGGATTTCACGTACTGAGCTATCTTCTATGGCTAGATATAAGATCAGAGGCCTACTAGACTGAAGTGGCCTTAACACTGGCAGATGTAGCAGATATTCCTTAATGGCATCAAATGCCTTTTAACAATCTCCATTCCAAACCACTGGCTTATCCTTCTTAAGTAGCTTGAATATTAGCTTACAAATCAAAGTCAACTTGGCTATAAACCTGCTTATATACTAAATTCTTCCTAAGAAATCTTTAACCTCCTTTTCCTTCTAAGGTACTAGCATCTCATTGATGGCTCTCACTTTATTAGGATCTACCTCTATACCCTTCTAGCTCACCACATACCCTAAAAGCTTACCTAAAGTGATCCCAAAGATGCACTTCTTCGGGTTAAGGTGAAGGTTGTACTTGGTGATCCTCTGGAAGAACTTTTCTAATGCCTCAAAATGACCTTCTCGAACGACTAACTTGATCATCATGTCATCCACATATACCTCTACTTCTTTGTGAATCAAGTCATCTAGTATCCTAGTTGTCATCCTCTGATAGGTAGCGCCTGCATTTTTAAGTCCAAAAGGCATGATCCAGTAAGCATATATACCCCATTCAATTATGAAGATTGTTTTAATTCGATCTAATATTTTGTTCAAAATCTTATTATATTCGGCGTATCCATCCATAAAATTGTATATGGCAGAAGTGGTTGCAGTATGAACCAAAACATCTATGTGAGACTGAGGGAAATCATCCTTAGGGCAAGCTTTGTTTAAGTCCCTGTAGTCCACACAAACCCTAATGATTCCATCTTTCTTTGCTATGGGAACTATGTTTGGCAGCCATATGGGTTATTGGACTTCCACTAAGAATTTAGCCTTTATCTGTTTCCTAGCCTCATCTTTAACCTTTTTAGCCCACTCTAGTCTAAGTCTTCTAAGCTTCTGCATGACTAGTTTATACCCTAGATATGTTGGGATGGCATGTTCGGCAATTTCTTGATATATTTTTGACATGTTTTCATAGGTCCAGACAAATACTTTTTCATATTTTTTCAATATTCTCTCAAATTTTTCTCTCTTCAAAAGTTATATCTTATACTAATAAAATTTCTTTTGAATTCTCTTGCGTTTCAAGATTAAATGAACATGTGTTTGTTGATTTACTGTCAAATATGAATGGTTCATGATTATGATTATGCATATTGAAATTAGAAGAAACATCACAAAAGTAAACAAAATTGTTCATCTTATTAATATACTAAAAAGAGCAATCAATGTTCTCATCAAAAAGTTCAGAAATATAAACAATATCAATGAAGGTATCTTCTTTAGTTTTGGCAGCATTAAATGTCTCTCCATCCTCAGCCTCGGGTGGATTCTCAATCTCTGTTTTCCCTTTGCCTTTTAGCTGAGCTGCAAGCAACTTCTCTATTATGAACTCCTCAGGCATTTCTTTGTCCCAAGTTGAATGGTGCAAGAGAATCTCTTCATCCCAAAAATCCTTAACTGGCTTGATAATCCCTTACTCCCAATTGAAGATAACATTAATTGGATTGAGATTCATAGTAAAGATAGATACCTGAAGTTGGCATAAAGCTCTGGGAAATGTGAGGGATCCCTTTCACTGCTTCCTTCTACTTACCCTTTTGACTGGGACCATTAAAGCCTAATCCCTTCTTATTCTTCTGACTCTTAGCAACTACAATAGTCCGAGGCCCTTGGGAGCTCTTGCCTAATCCAGCACCTGGTAGGATGTTCATCTTCTTCAGCATGTTAATTAGTTGGGGCCTCTCAGCAGAACTACCCTTACCTTTTTCATCACTAATAACTGATACATGGAATTGACTTAAAGGTTGTTTGGCTATCTCAAGTACGGATACTTAGTTCTCTCTAGTGGCTTCAATAGTCACCACTTAACCATCATAGGGAATCTTGATCATTTGATGTAACATGAAGGGACCCCACCCAACTTATAAAACCATGGCTTTCTTAACAGTACAGAAAAGTTAGTTGGAATAGGTAGCACCACAAACTTAGCTTCTATCTCAATGAGCCCTATCTTTACTAAGGTTTTAAATGTCCTAATAGCTTGCCTATTAGAATTTTCATAAGCAGAAATGGTCAAGCCAGACTTATTCAGCATGCTATCATTTAGCCCAAAAGTAGAAATAGCCACTAAGAGACAAACATTAATGGAAGCGCCATCGTCAACCATCACACAAGTCATGTGTTTGCCATTCACCTGGTCCTTGATGTATAGAGGGCGGTTGTGGTTTCTTCCTTCAATAGGTAAATCAGCATCGAAGTATATAATATTTTCTCATGTCCCTTCTTTAACAAAATCTAATAGCTCGAAGGATGAAATAGTGGTGGCGACAGTAGATTCACTCAAGGCTTCCACTAGCTTCTACCTATGCGAGGGAGACTGTCTTAGCAAATCCTGAATTAAAATTTGTGCCTGCATCTTCTTAAACTACTTAATTATCCGGCCACCATCAACTTCTTATTCTGTAGGCACTACAATAGAAGCTGGTTGCTTTTCAATCTCCGAGGCCACTCTTCCACTCCTAGTGACCACCTTCTTCTCTTCTATTATCTCTTCCTCACTTTTACTATCTAAACTTCAAATTTATCCTCACTCTCTATAGGAGTATGCCAACAATCAATCATTGAAACTAGCCAATTTTCTTTACTTAGCTCTGTTACTTTAAGGGTGGAGAGTGTAATGGTCACGTACTCATCCTTAGATGGGTCTTTCATAATGTACCATTCAAGCAGGCTAGACCCGATCATGAACACTGGAGGTGGCACAACATTATAACCTCCTTTCTTCTTCTTGTCTCTTTTTTCAGGATCTGAAATCTATTTGTTGTCTATCAAATCCTGAATTTGGTTTTTCAAAGTGCGACAATAGTCAGTTAGGTGCCTAATATGTTGATGGTATGCATAGTATTGATCCTTCCTATGGTGGGGCAAACCTTAGCTTTTCCCAGGCCTTGAGGGTAATGGTTGAAGCTTCCCTTCCTTGCTCAAATGATCAAACACCTAAGACAATGACTTACTTAAATTGGAATAATGTCTCTAACTAGCTTCTATAGCAGACACTTCTGCAGTCTTTCCAGTTTTGTCCGAGCAGCTACTATTTTCAACTGCCTTGTTATTACTGAAGTTCCTCCTAGTACCCTCATTGTTTGCCCTTCTAGCTAGGTACTCTCCCTCAGCTTCTATGGCTATGTCCTTCAATGACTCCTAGTCTTTCAAACCCTTTATTTTAAAGCCATCCTTCAAATACGAGCTTGTATTTCTTATAAATAACCTGATCTAATTAGTTGTGTCCAGGTTCCTCTTCATCTCCATTACCCTATTTCTCTATCTAGTGAGATACTCATGAAAAGATTCATCATACTTTTGCTGAAGTAGCTCAAGGTCTTTTAGGGTAACCTTCATTCTGGTGTTGCAGTCGTATTGCTTAAGAAACTCTTCATCAGTAGATCCGAATCTTTTTTTGGTTTGCCTATCCAACCTGTGATATGAATTGATTGCAACACCAGTCAAACTCAAATAAAAATACTCCACCTTCTGTTTTATGCTTAGTGTGGTGCTTTTCATGATCAATGTGTATTGTTTAACATAAGTTAAAGGGTCTAAAGTACCATGAAACCTTGGCAGGTTAAGCATCTTAAACCTTTTGGGCAATGGCTCATCTCCATCAAAGTCCTTATTCTCAAGGTTCATTCCCTTGCCAACAAACAATAGCCTAGACATTGCCTCAACTTTTTTTTTCATCTTTTTGAAGGCTGGGTCCTCAGCGCTAGGATCACTAATCCTAATATTCATCATAGGGGGGACATAATCCCCATTTTCCTCTTTAATATAGTCATTTTCAGGATAATGTCTCCTTTCTCTCCTTGGCAAATCTCGAGGTATAGTAACATTTGTTGCGATAGTGTCCCCAACATGGGTCGGCTCTACTATCTCACGAACAAGTGTTATAGGCCGAGTTCTAGCATTTGGTGTCACAAAGACCACCACTCTGCCAATCATAGCTAGCATTCTTTCCTCAAACTCTTGGAGATGCCTATCTAGCCTCTTATCTAACTCATCTCTCGTCATCAAGGTCCTAGCCACATATGTAATTAACCTTTCTCTCAAAGAGGAAACCCTCCCAATCTCCTTAGTAACTCTCTTAGTTTCATTCAATTGTTCTTCTTCTATGTCTAAACTTGTTTCTAGACTGCTTGCACTTAATTCTGAATAGACCTTTGAACCTAACTCTAAACTTGAGCTCGGTCTTGGTAAGTCAAATATTGGTCTTCGAATTAAGCAACTATTTAAACATCTAAAGCTCCTAAATGGATTTATGATGGCTGCAGAGATCAAATGTTAGGAATGATGTATGATGAATGATGCATGCGCATAGTATATAGATGATGCATGTATGCAATGAATGCTTTCGTTAGGCGTCAATCACAACAACACACAAGCATAACAATAACCTTTCAACCTTATTACTCCTACATAAGAAGTTGTGCAGTCTCTTTCCTAGGTGGGCTTAGCCTATAGGCCAATGGGGTACCCAATGGATGCTCATAGTGTATGGCAAAAAATTGGCAGCATAACTCTCTAATTGAAAGTGCAGGCATATGGGTTTCGACCATTATGCATTTTAACTAATTCATAAAGATCAGATTGGACCAACCGAGGCATGGCAGCCTTTGACTGGTACCCTCATAATTTGTTTGAGTTTGGTTAATACATAAAATTCCATATAGCAAGTAAAATTTATTATGGTTATACAACATAGAGGAAGTTTCTATTGTCATTACATGGGCTTGAGTCTAGGGGTGAGCAAACTTTGGTTAAAATCGAAAAATCAAACTAAATCGATCAATTTTTTCAATTTGGTTTGGTTTTTTATTTTTTGGTTCGATTTTAGTTAAAATTTTGGGATTATTCGTTATTAGAGAAGAAAACTGCATAAAAATTAAACCGACTGAACTTTAAACAAAACTATGTCATTTTATAGTTTTTAAACCTATTGGTATCAGTGTATCGAGTATTCCTTTTCATTTTTGCCCTAATTCTATTTTTCTCTATTGTGCCCACTATATCACTGCCTCACCCCTTTTGATCCTCATAGCAGCAATTTTTCAGCCAAAGATCAATCTTCAGCAAGTCGCACTTGTGCTTAATAAACATGATTTTCCTCTTTTGTTTAGGGAACGATTGAAGAAGAAAAAGCAAGACTAAGTTAGCTTCCCTTAAATCCCTATTTAGCTCTGTTCCTATTTTTTAATAACAAAGAAATTTGAGGTGAAACATCTATTTATTGATCTCTTAAATGATATTTTCATTTCAAATATATGACATATTATGCAATTAAATGTTCCCTTTTACTGCTTGTATTTTTGAATGGCTTTTTTTGTCAACTTTTATAGCATTATTTCTTTTCCTAATATTCCATGTTTAGCTCTCTTTGTCTAATGTTGTTTCACTTTTGTAAGATAACATTTTGCTTCTTAATAATTAGCAAGCCATTGTTGAGTTGGTGAAAGAACCGGTAAACATAAATCTCTGCATTTTTTCTGTTTGTTTCTATATTTTTCTCATAACATTGAAAGGTAATTTTCAAGATTATATTTTTGGTGGAAAAAAAGCAATCTAATGATAGAACCATTTCGATTTTTGTTATTTTTTGGCCTTTTTATTTATGGGTTTTGAAAATAAGGACTATCATTTTCTATTTTTTATGATTCAATGGGTTTCCATTTTGAATTTTTAAATGGTTATTGAGTGGTGCAATTAAAATCTTTCTTAATTATTGAATGGTTACCGTCATTAATCAAAAAAGTGTTTATTTAAAGTAAAAACTTTCCTTTCCAAGTTTTTATTTTTACACCATCCCCTTTTATTTTAGGTGGCTTTGCTTAATTTTGTAATTTAATTATTATTGATTTATTTATTGATGATGGCAGGACTGTAACCCCCCAAAATTTGTATCAGACATTCATGGCATATTTTGGAGCATAAACAGTAACCCTAGGATAATTTTTGGGATAATTACAGTAGAATAGTATAAAAAAATTTAAAGGTGTATAAGTGTTAAACGTGTTTAGGCCAAGAAAATTCGAGAATAGGTGACCTAACGGGTAGTTAGACTCAACCTGGGGATAAGAAAATAGGTGTTAAAAAGAGCCGATGGTATAATTTGAGATAAAATTAAGCTTAAATAGGCCTTCAAAATAGATAGTGAAGATTTTGCTCAAAACTGTAAAAAGGGTTGACTGGGCTAAAAAAATATTCCAGACCACCAAAAACTTTTTTGATTGCCTAGATTTGTTAGAAATAGTTCAAATTAGTTTCTAAAAGTGAAAAATAATTATTATGATGAATTTGAATTTTCAAATTTTTGACCGGCTGATTTTTTTAAAGCTAAAACTATACTAAAATGATCTCGAAATGATCTAAAATTTTGACCACACTCTTATGCATATATTAGGAAATTTGGGGTAAAATTTCAAGAATTATAATGAGCAAAACATCAGTTCAAAAAAATAGTAAAAATCGAGTTTAATTTAATTAATCGAGTTAAAGGGCATTTTTCATTGATTCAAGGGTATAATTATCATAAGATATTGGGGTAAAATTATTTGAAATGAGAAATTATGCAAAAGGATTTGTAGAGAATTAATTAGGCCAAAAGTAAATTAATTAAGTAAATTTTTTATCCCAATTGACCCAATTATAAAAAGGGGAAAAATATCAGATATTTCCAAAACAATCTTCTCTTTTCTTTCTTTTATTGTTGCATTACCCATAAGGAAATATAGACATTTCTTTGACTTTATATAAATCCAATCTTACATAATTTTATCTTCTTTACAAATTCAAGACATAAACAAGTCATTGTCAATTATCTTAAAAGCTCATTGGAAGGGAAAAAGAAATGAGATCCATATTAAGAAAGGAAGGAAAAGTTAGAGAAAAAGCTTATGAAGAATTTGGCCATGGTGAGGATTCAAGGGGAATTAACGGAACCAAAGAAGCAAAATGCTACTTAGAGGATTTTAAGTCATTTTAAGGTAAGTAAGCACTAACTTATACTTCAATTCATTTAAATTCCTTAAAATTTCATAAGATTACATTATGTAACACTGGTAACCTTAGTATAAATATGAAATAAATTGAGATATGTTCAAGAAAGGGTGTAATATCACATAATAACAAGAAATTAATAGAGAAACCAATCTCTAAGGGAGAAATTTTATGGAGGCCGAATGACTTTCTAAAGGGTGACTTGTGTTAAATGTATGGTAACTTGTATATGAGATATGAAATGGATATATAAGAGATTAGTAAACATAATATAATTAGTTAAAACTGTAAAATGGCATGAATACATAAGGAAAGTAAGTGGAACATAATGGGATTCACTCAAGCATAAAAGGGTTATAAGCCTAATTAATAGGCATACTTCAAATTGAGGGCTAAATATGATTAAGGGAACCTAAAAGATGTGCAATTGCATGAAAACTCTCAATGCAATTTGATGAACAAAATGAGGCCAAATAATGCCCCATGTTGTATGACATAGTAGATTGATAATTTATGGTACATTGAGCATGAAATGGATCATATAATAGTTAGAGAACATAATAAAATTTATTAGAACCTTAAATTCCTTATAAACATAATGTTGGATATGTGAACATAATAATGAACATTTGAGTAATAAAAAGTTATGGGTATAATTTAATTACATGTTTGTAAAGGAAGGTTTAGTATGATTAAAGGAACATATAAGATTCAATAAATCATGGAAAATATAATATAGAATTATACACTTAATATGGTTGAAGGTTCACAATGTCGAAATTTGATGATTAGTAGAATATTTACTATAAAATAATAATTTGCAATAATGAATGAGTATGGTATGAATGACTATAACTCAATACAATGTGTGGATGTGATGTTAGGCATGTGAACGTAATGATGTATATGTAAATAGCTAAAAATTTATAAGGGTACAATGGATGGATGCTACCATATAATTAAATGTTGTGACCTTTAGAATGTATATGGCATAAGATGAGATGAAGAAATAGATGGTATGCATAAATTCTTTATGAGGCCAAATGGTAAAACTATAAGAAATATCATGTCTTCTTTAAGTTTAGATATAATGTGTATGTGTGTGTGTGTTGTGAGATCATACATAATAATGAGTGAATGGAAGTTTGGAAGATATAGTATGTGAATGTAATGTATACAGGTCCATTTATGAATGTAGGAAATATTAATAAAAATAAAATGTGTATTATTATGTAAAGTGTGATAATTAGACTAAAAAGGGGTAAAAATGTCATTATGCTTAAATAACAAAGACCAAAATATAAATTATACATAAAAGATATCATAAATGTGCTTAATGAGAAGTAAAGTAAAAATACGATTAGTAGACTCAAAATGGGCCACAAACATAATTATGCAATAAATTAGGGGTAAAGTTGTAATTATATAATAACTAAGGACTAAATGGAGAATTTGTATAAATATGTTAATTATGTGATAAAATAATGAAAAAAAAGTGAAAATGGAGTTAAAAAGACTAAAAAGGATAAAAGTGTAATTACATAAGAAAAATAGGGCTAAAACTATAATGTAGTGCTAGAAATATGATTAAAGGAGTCAGATTAGTTATATTAGTAAAAAGGGGCAAAATTGTAAATAAAGAGAAGTTTAGGGACCAAAACGTAATTTGCCACTTCAAGGGCATGCATAGGGACTAAATTGTAAGTTTACCACGTAAAGTGAAAAGACGCCAAGAGAAATAAAAGAATTAGTAAGGAATCTAAATAAGTTAAAATATAATAAAAAGAAAATATAGGGACTAAAATGTAATTTATCATTTTCATGAGAGAGCATGAAGACTAACATGTAAATTACACACTTAAAATGGGATAAAAGTCAAAGGTAGCAAAAGAGGGTCAATTTGTGGTCAAACTAAGTCAAGAAGGATGAAATAAAAAGTTCAGGGACTAAACAATAAATTGCCATCACATAAGAAGTATAGGAACAAAAATGTAAATTTGAACTTAGAATGGAATAAGAATAAAAAGGGGAACAAAAAAGGATAGCATATGAATAAATTTAGTATAGAAAAGGAGAAGTAGAGTCCCCGAAGACCAACTAGTAATTACCCTGTATATTGAAAAATATGTGAATTTTATAGAAATAAAGTTAGAGAAGAATTAAATAGTGATTTAAAGTAACAAAGGAATGAATTTTGAATTAATTAAGAAGGATGGCACCAAGGATAAAAATGGAAATTTTTGTTTGAAGAAATAGAATTTTGCATAATTGTATCCAACATTAAGCAATAGGGTTACAAGGTCAGTCACGAAAGATTCACAACGAAAATACAATTGACGTATACATGAGGCTCCTAGGTGTTCCACTAAGTAAAGTTGAGTCGCATTTAGTACTAAGATTTTATAATTGGCATGTATTAAATTTTGTTATATAATGAATAATAATTAACTGTAAACGTGTTATTCAATGTATATGTGAATGGGAATTTTTACACCTTGTGACGAAAATGAATGAACATGATATAAGTCATTAGACTGCTAAAATTTGCACTAGGGAAATAGTAACTTAGTTGCTTAAATTAATAAAGTTACGACATAAATCATATTGAATAATAAAGGACGATTAGATATGGTATCAATAATTGGTAATTAAAAATTAAACCCAAGAATTAATTGTTAATAAACTAGTCTTTGGATCAACAAAATTGAGGGATAATTAATATGAGTAAGTCGAGAAATGTCATTATGAAAACTCATAAATTTACAGATTAATGAATGATCGTAGGATGTTATAGGGATGGTGGTGGTGTTTTACATTACCAAGTTGCAACAAGCAAGCTCTAAACGTGGGCTTATGATTATTTGTTTTTAATTTTTCTAAAGAAGAGAAGGTTTAGGGTTTGTGTTTAGCATGAGAGGCTACTAGTTGTAACATGTTCATCAGTTGAGGAGGATAAACATACTCTATCAAAACCAAATGAAAAGAAGAGCACAATAGTATAAGAGATTACGAATGGGTAGTTATCAATCTTATTCGTCTCCCCTTTTTCTATATGTAATGAAATGGAGGAATATAAAACTATTGAGTCTTGAATTATATATTGATCAGAACAAAGTTAAGCAAGTTCCTGGATTATATCTTTTTTAAAAAAACGTTATTGTATTGTATATATTGAAATTGAGTTCATAAATATTTGTTTTAGTACACATTGACTAGACTACTTGATATATTGTTTGGAAATAATCCACTAAGCTTCAATTATCTTGAAGTATTTTAATTGATATACTGTGTCTAAACCATTGCCAACTTTACATTATTATTATTATTATTATTATATTATTATTATTATTATTATTATTATTATTATTATTATTGTTGTTGTTGTTGTTGTTGTTGTTGTTGTTGTTGTTGTTGTTGTTGTTGTTGTTGTTGTTATAAGTACATTTAACAATTATTAATATTTATTTTTGTAGGTGATAATTTGGAATTTGACGATTGGATTAAAGGTTAATGGAATGAACAAAACTTATTAAATAATCTTTTGTTGTATTATCTATTATGTATTTTGGGATTGTATTTTTAATTTGAACTTGTATTTTGTTCAATTTGGATGTGGTTTGGATGTTTTTATTTTAGTTTTATGATTTGTAATTTTGTATAATTTTTAGACATAATTTTTTTATTTTTTAGAAGTAATTTTTAAATTTTGGTTTTTCAATTAATCGAATCGAATTAGTCGAAAATTTTGGTTTAGTTTGAGTTTGGTTATTCTATAGGTTTGGTTCGGTTGGCTAAAATTTTAAATGTTCAATTTTTGATTCAATTGATTCAATTTGATTATTGAACCGAACCGACCATTGCACACCCCTACTTAAGTCAAGGGTAATGAAACTTTAGAGTTACCCAAGCATGATCTTTGCCAATAGGTTTAGCTCATCATGAACATAACGATCGATGGGTCACCATTTTATATACCATTTGCTACTAGACTTGGGCTGATGGGTCTCTTTGACTCCTCCCTACATTGAATGAACATAGGGTGTGTTCAAGATAACACCAGGGCTAATAAGGGATGCCTAACTTAATTTTTAAGGCTCTAAGATGTATGCAATTTTCGAAAGGAGATAGGATTAATAAGGAAAATCCAATCATATAGAACTTATCCAAGATACTTTTAGGAGCAAGGTCTCTGTAATCCCTAATGGAGTCACCACTATGACGTGCGCCAAAGCCAGGCTTATTTTTGAGTTTGCTCTCGGAGGCCCACTTTTAGGGTCCAAGACCGGATGAGCTCACTTTTCAATCATAAATTGACTACTTCGCAATAAAAAAGGAATTAAGCCCAAATTATTGCTAATAGTCAACCCATGAAAGTGTCTGTTAATGGGTACAAAAAAGGTAGGTGTCATGGAGTTTCCACCCAACAGAACGTTGAAAAATAATTCTCAACCTTTTGATGCCCAAATAGAGATTGGTGTTCGAGACATCACTCTTATTAGGCATCTTGGTTAGAAGTTATTTTATAATTGGGTTTTAAATTTTAATCTGCTCTCCTCTTTTACATGATACAAGACAAGAGAAATAAATAAATATCCCAAGCAAACACTATAGCAATAAACAAATAAGTAAATAAATTCCAACTACTTAAACTTATTACAAAAGCAAGTTGTCCAACAACGAAAATAAAATGACATACATGCCTAAATCGAGGTATTCGTTAGAATTGGGAAAATTGGTTCCCTCATGCATATTTTACAAAAATTCTCTTTTTTATTGTTTGTTTGGCTTTGGATGGAAAATTAGACATTAGTCCAAGTTTTTAAGGAAAATCCAATTTATTTAATAGAAATTATTTTAAGTGCTTTTTCCTTTTTAATGTGCACAAAAAAATCATTTTTTACTAGCTATTACATCCTCAAAATAAAAATACATTTATAAGAAATACCAAAATAATAAACAAGCAAAAATAATGAAATGAATAATAATAAATAAATGAAATGAGATAACCGCTTGGGCAGGTGGTGATCGTCAGCCAAGTAGAGCACGAATTCTAATGCAAAATTCCTCACGAAATCTCCCAAAAATGAAGGAAATCACACACTCATAAGAAATCGCCAAAAAATGCAAATAAATTATCATTATATAAATAAATAATAAAATACAGAAAAAGGAATCATTAAATTAGCCATACATTATAGAATAAAAGTATAAACAGAGACAAAATAATATATGGAGTAACAAATAAATATTTCAAGAATCGAAAAAATAATTCAAATGCAATAAAATACATGTATAAATGCCTAAAAGATCGGTCACAGATGCCCCTGGAAGGGTGATGGACGGTTACGACTGAATGAGGGACAGGATGAGGAGGAACTCCTGCAACGTCTCATCTGTTGCTTCAACAAATGGCTATTCGTGGGGGCTTCTTTTCGTCCGTCACTTGCAGAATAGACAAAAATGCAGCAAAATATCCAAAAATCATACAAAATGCAAATAACCCTAGATAATCAATTATTGGTGCCTAAAACATGCCAAAACAAGACTACATTCCTAAATCATACATTAAACATGCTAAAAAAACATTAAATTCTAGAATTATAGAATAAGGATAAAACTTAAAGTTATATAACAATGGAGGAATTTTTATTTATTCATGCCATTAACATGCAAATCGAACCAACTTTGTATTTTATCATACTTTTAAGCATACCAATCAATAAAAACACAACACATAAACACAATTATTTCAACAAAAATTAACATGATCATTCATGGCAATTTTAGAAAAAGAAAATAAAAAGGAGCCTATAATATTATCCTCAAGGGATATTCTGACTCTGAATTCCTTGATATCCAAATCTTCACACTAATTGTATTCTTTGTGTTCTAGAAGATCAACTAATTTGTTATGTGTATGTGTTTGGATCAAAAGAGTTGCTAGAGAAAAACCTCCTTAGAAAGAGAGAGAAATTGATTTTCTTCTTTCGTAAGAATGCCTCTATATCAAGTGTGATTCCTCTCCTTGGAAATCCTAAAAAATCTTGCTTTTATACCTAGGATAGAGTTAGAGTTGAATTCCAACTCTACCTTTCCAAATATGGAGATATTCTCCCCTAAAATTCGAATTGAAATCCTTTAAAACTTATGTTTCTATTTTGAATTTCTAAAAACGTGGAAAATCTAGATTTTTAACCACAGATGGTTGTCCCTCATGACAGGCAACCGTCCCTCAAGAAAAATCCCTAAAAATTTACAAAAATACCCCTGATATAACCTAAATAGCAGAGAGAGGGAAACAGACGACCATATGTCACCATTGAGGGTCAAAATTAAGGTTTTTCATGCTCTTTTGTTAAAACATTTGCAAACACATGAAAAATCATAAAATCTTTAAGAAAATTGTGAGAAATTCACAATCGAAGCTTCGAGATTCGCACTTATTGTCAATAATATATTATCTTCTCATCATTGGATAATCTTGATCTATACTGCCTCGAGTCATGGTATCTACAGCTACATTTTGGAATGCTACTCCTTAAATAAATAAAACATTTGAGGAAACTACTTGTCAATTAAGAGTTTTTTGCACTAAGAAACTGATTTTGGATTGTGAGACTAGATATAACTCTAGTTATATGATGGTTGATGCAGCCATTTGTTACATAGATGTATTTAAATGATTAAAACAAAGGAAGCCTCTTTACGGTTGTCTCTCTATAGATGAAAAGTGGAAAATGGCTAAAAATTTTTGAGAAGTTACACACATTTTTTAATATCATTGAAAATTCTTTTGGGAGAAAATATTCTACTACCAATCTTTTCTTTTTCCAAAAGTATGTAAGATTAAGATGGAATTGATGCAGTGGGTTACTTGGAGGTGTCCTTATAATGAAGTAATAGCTTCCAAAATGATTAAAAATTTTGATAAATATTTGCCTCAACTTCATAGTGTTATGAACATGGCAACTATTTTATATCTTAGATACAACATTAAGTTTTTTTAGTGTTTTTTTTATAGAGATGCAATGGCAAAAATAAAACTTGAAAAGATTAAAAAAATTTGCTATGATTTAGTTGATCAATATTTATCAAAGTCAAAGTTAAGTGGAAGTTGTATAGCAGTTGAATCATCAACAAGCAATTCTTCTCAATCATTAATAAGTCATAGTGCGGAATCAACTTGTATGTTGAATTACTTGTTGCTTTTTCTAAGGCCGAAAATGATAGTATGCACATTGAATTAGACCTTTATTTGAAAGAAAAATTGTATCCACTTAAAAATTATTTTGATGTACTGAGTTTGTGAAATTTGGCCCTTAAGTTTTCAACATTGAAATTAATTACAAGAGATGTTTTTGCAATCCTGGTATCCATTGTGGCTTCCGAATTAGCTTTTAATACTAGTAGAAGATTTATAAGTCCTCATCGCAGTAGATTACATGTTAACATTGTTGAAGCATTAATGTGTACACAAAATTGAATATTGGCTTCAAATAAAGATATTTTAACATTATTTCAATTTATTTGTATAATTGTATCTAATGATTGACTTTACTTTTTTTATTATAGTTTATAATAATAACTTATAAATAATAATTCATATTTTTATATTCTTCTTCAATTGCTTATTCACTATATTAAATAATGATTGAAGATATAAATGTAGATGAAGAGGTATATTATAAATATATTTATTTTGAATATTATAATAATAATTATTGTCATCAATTGAAAATGGAACTGACAACTTAAACTTGAACTTTTTGAAAATTTGAGATTGATTTATTACGTGATATCAAGTGGAACAGTGGTAAGTTGTACTTGAAATTATTGAGTTGCGATTTATAAATTATCAATTGATGATATCAGCTGGGAAAGTGGTTGGGGCAACTTCAATTTACTTTTAATTTATATATGAATATAGAATTAATTTTGTTATGCTTGATTAAGTTATATTTTAGGTTAATATTTGTTAAGATGGAAGTGGTCCAAGTAAAGTAATTGAATCGAAAATTTCTAAAAAATGAAGTGCTCATTTTGAAAAACATAACTTAATTAACTTTTGGTTATTTGTATGAATGTTTAGAAATATTTATATTTAAATTGTATGGAATTTTATTTATTTTAAGTTATTAATTGTTAACATCTAGATTTGAATTGTATTGGATTTTTTTATTTTAAATTATTAATTGTAATTATTTGGATTTAAATTGTGTAAAATGTTTTTAATTTTAAGTTATTAATTGTTCACATTTAGATTTGATTTTTTTTTATTTTAAGTTATTAATTATTAACATTTATATTTGAATTGATTTAAATTTGATTTTATCGTTATCAAGGTTTAAATTGTATTTAATTTTAGGTCTTTTAATTGTTAAAATTTATATTAATTTGATTGTGATTGATTTTAAATTTTAAATTATTAAATATTATATTTTAATTATAATTAATTGTTAAATATTGTATTTTAGTTACATTTGAATTTTTTTTTTAAAAAATTAATTTTGATAGTTCAATTATGGAGAAAATTTTTTTCCTATAATCCAATCGAGGGCGAGAACGGTGAATCAAGTGGGTGGGTTGGCGATAAGCCATTCCCGGCCCCACCGTCCTTAACTATTGTGTTTCTTCCAAATATTCTAAAAATCAATGACCAAATAAGCATACAAATTACTAAAAAATATCGACAACTGTTGGAATTGAGATGAGTTTTCAACCTTTAATTTTCAATAGGCATTGGGTATTTTAAACTATCGTTAGGCATTGCATATTTAAGTTATTTACTGATCAGGGTTGGATCATATAAATTCTCCAAATTTTGATAAATAACATTAACTTGGAATGTGTTTCTCATCAGACAAAATTGTGAACAATGTTTATAGTTTTAGCAACATCATTATAAACAATTGATAATTTATTAGAAATAAGGAGAAAACAATATGCATAGAGAAACAACCATTCAACTTGCATTACATTAATTCTTTTATTTTTTATTTTTTTTATTTTTTGATATTGGTGTGTTGTAAATTAAGATATTCATATTGAGATATTCATATTTAAGCATTATTTCTATAAAATTTTCAGATGATGTTTTGTCCAAATAGGATGGACATTTTATCAAGATTCTCATAACATAATTCCACTCCCCTTGTCCATCTTTTTAATATCGATGAAGACGGAATTCTATCGAGATTTTTTACCTTTATGACATTGAACATATAAAAATGTCAAGTACAAAGTCGATGGGTTGCTGTTGACTTATCAAAACAAAAGCTTAGAAGCTTTTGTTATGAGAACCCCAATTCAGTGTATTATGCATTAACATTTCTCAGTAAATGTCAAGTACAAAGTCGATGGGTTGCTGTTGACTTATCAAAACAAAAGCTTAGAAGCTTTTGTTATAAGAACCCCAATTCAGTGTATTATGCATTAACATTTCTCATTAAATGTCAAGTACAAAGTCGATGGGTTGCTGTCGGCATGATGCATGAAATTGCGTATCTAATATAAAAATATACCAAAATATCAATGATAACTGTAAAAAAAATCTTAATAACCAATATCTCTAATAATGCCTGATATAACAAAAATATTATAGAGCAATGATCTAGGTGACTTAAATAAGCCATCTGTTGCATTGTAATCCCAAGCTTCTATTAATAGTTAAAAATGCTTTAAAAATGAAAAAATACTAATTAATACAATATCCATTAAATTAATCAAAATAAAAATAAAATTTTCATAATTAATTAAAAATATTCAATATAAAACTAACAACAAAATGCTAATTTTGTACATAATTTTAATATTTATTTACTAAAAATATATATTTTACAAAATTATATATCATAATATTTATAAATTCGATTTCGATTTCGGATCGGTTAACCATCGATTTTTAAAGTAAAAATCATAAACCTAAAATTTTGATTCGGTTAACCTAAAAATCGATTCAATTTCTGATCGATTTTTCGGTTAATCAAAATTTCGGTTAACCATGCTCATCCCTAAAAATAATATTACAAATTGTATAATATATTAAATTTATATGTTAAAATTTTTAGTGATTAATTGATAAATCGATTCAACAAATCGAGTTAAAAATCGAAACTGATATAGTAGTTAATCGAAATTAATGGACTGATTAATAAAATTATTAATAGACCGGCATACTCACCCCTAATCCTTAATTATGTTCTAGTTCACTTGCCTTTTCTTTTTCTCTTTTCTTTCTTTTATTTTTTATCCCTCTCAGTGTCGAAATTCCATTGGAATAGGCTTATTTTAAATTAAGAATTCAAGAAATGCAACTACAAAAACACCATAATCATTGACAAAAACCAAACAAAAAAAAATCAATTCAAAAATCACACAAACTAACAAAATCATATGAATTCAAACTATATCAAAATAGATCAAATTACATATTTTCTTGAGTAGGCGTTGTTATAATGTATGTGATGTCAAAATGGTCAGTCTCTTATTTGCCCCTAAATGCTTTTCCTTCAAAATTTGTAGTTCCTTTCATAAACTCCAATACAATTCAAAAGGTGAGGAATTAAGACACTGTATGACTTTATAATTTTCTAAATTTCAGACTTTTTTTCTTTGAATGCAAAGAACCATGCACAAAAATTTGTTTTTCCTTTAGAGATAGCATAGCCAAAATCCAATGTTAATTATATGCATTAATTAGAAAAAATATATGGTTTACTTCTAGCCATGGCTTATTGTATAGCATGAAGTCTCCAAGCATATAATATGTTATACTATGCCCACAATTTATATGATCAGTGCTCTAAACACCATGTACTACAAAAATTTTAAACAAACCCTGTATGCCTTGATTAAACAGACTGTCATTAGTGATGAAACTCATCTTCAAACTTTTATCACACAATACTTTCTTCCAAAAGTAATAAGAGATTATTATCCATGTGATGTAGAAAAAAAAATCAATAAAACACATAACAAAAAAATTGTGTAAACAATACATGCATATATATGTACACCAATATGGCATACATATATATACCTTGTGAAATGCTATTGCATTTCTATTTTTTTGATTTATTAAAGGTATACACATATGGTTCACAAATGTATACCTTTAGAAATGCATTATAATTTATGTATTGACGTTTATTAATTGGTATACACATCTAAACCTTATAAAGTGTACTAAAATTTATGTTGTTAATTATTAGAGGTATACACATGTGGTATGCACGTATAGCATATATATATATATATATTGTACTTGAATTTACGGTCTACGATTTATTAATGTATACCCATGTAGAATGTATATGTATGCCTTATGAAATCCACTAGAATAATGTATATGTATGCCTTATGAAATCCACTAGAATTAATGTGTCAACTTATTGAAATTATACACACATTGTATACATATACTCACACGTATGTATACTTTGTGAAATCGACTTTAAAAATCTATTTACTTTATCATAATATTAATATGAAATGTAATTTTGTTATCTACTAATAAAACAAATTTAAAACATAAGCATAACATGGGACAACATACATTTTCAACTTTTTGCCATCTGACCTCTGTTATTTATAATTTATCATTAATTTACATTTATGCCCCTGTGTTTTGTTTAATTACATAATGGTCCTTGCTTAATCTTTAACTTATTATTCAATTTACTTAATTTAATTTAATTTTGTTCTTATTATAATCTAGGAATTAAATTTTGTTGAACATATTGATTATGTGATCCAAATCTCGATATGAATATAATTCTTATGTAATATAAATTCCATCGTTAGTCGTTTAATGTTTCCATCCCTTTTTGCCAAGTTATATTTAGAATTTCTATCTTTTATAAAAGTCTCATTTAGATCCTCAACTTCTAATAAGAAATAATACCTAAGTCTTATTCTCCCTCAACATGACCTCTAAGTCTTGTATCTTACTGAGTTAGCATCTAGGTCTCCTTTTCTTAGCATCTAGGTCTCCTTTTCTAACTGAATTGTCATTTTTGTCGTCTCTTTTCCTATAATTACGGTTTTATCCTTTATTTCTCCCTTTTAATATATTCACCATGGAATTTCATTTCTTTTCGTTTTAGTCCTTAAATTGATTTCATTTGCCAAAATTATAGATTTAGTCCTATTTTCTCAACTTTTTGAATAAATTACAATCTCATCGTTTATTTACTAAATTTGTTTAAAATTTTCTTTTTATTCTTCTTGGCTGTAATTTTACTATCTATTGACTATTTTACCCTCATTTGATTTTCTTGTATCTATTATTTCATTTTATTCCTCAATTACATTTTAGTCTTCAACATTTCTTAATGTAAAGATAAATTACCATTTTACCCTTTTATATTACTTCTTGATAATTAAATCCATTTGATCCTCTCATTTTCATGACTTTGCTATTTAATCCTTTGATACGCATTTCTCTTATCAATTTCCATATGATTCTTATTTGAGAGTAAAATTACAATTTAATCTCTAAACTTTTTATCTCATTATACCTGACTTGATTTGACTTTATATTGGCCCCCTTTTTTCTTTAATCATTTTTGTATTCATTTTTTTCTTATTGAATCTTACAAAATTTCTACTTGAATGTAAAATTATAATTAGGTACCTATTATAATACCTTTATGCTTAAATTGTTAATTAACATCAAATGATCATGTTATACAACATGATGTTCAATTCGGCTTCTACATAGACTTCCATCCTAAGATTGATTTCTTTCTTATTTCTTGCTTATTTCATTCTTAAACATCATTTTGCAATGTTATCTTAACTTATTTCACATTATTCTTTAAATTCATATAGTTACAGAATATGAATTTCATGTCAACATTCAAAAATTAAATGAAATAAAGTGTGGTTTGTATCCACTAACCTTTTGGTAGCTTGAAATCCTTAATTCTTCCTTTTTCCTTCCTTTCTCCTCCTTACTTTTCTCTTTTCCTTTAATTCCCTCTTTTGTCCGAATTTAGGAAGGAAGAATTGGTGAGCTTATGTTCTGAATTTAAACACCTAATTGCTATCAAAGAATCCTACTCATGACGCTCTACAAGCCTATAACAAAATTTTCAATTAAACCTAACAGGAACTCAAAATCTTACCTAATTAGGTTAAACAACTCAAAATCTTACCTAATTAGGTCAATTTTCTCTCATTGAAAATTCTCCATTTCAAAGCTTCTTCTTGCTCCAATTTAATATCTAGGATGGAAAGGATACTTTGTAGTGTATTTGGGTGAAATTAGGGCTTGAGATATGGTGGAAAGAAGAAGAAATGAAGAGAAAATGGTGGAGAAAAAGGCTAGTTTGGATTTTTCAAGAAAAAGGGAGGTATATGGTAAATTTTTGGGCAGAATTACGGATGATTCCAGACCCCTCTAAAGGGTTATTTTTTAATCACTTATCACCATTTCATGGGTGCCTACACCTCCTTAGGTTATGATGTTACATGTAGTGATTATGGCTCATTTATAATGACATTTATGTCCTTAGATATTTAAATATGGCAATTAAGCCCTTTAATTAATTTAATCTTCATTTTTTTGTTATTTTTTCGAAATTGATGTTTCGCTTATCAGAATTTCCTAAAATTTTGCTCCACATGCAATAACATATACAAAAGTACATTTTTAAAATTTCAGCTCATTCCAACATCGTTTTGGTATATTTTTGGCTCTAGAGGCAATTTCAGTCGGTCCAAAATCCAAAATTTTGAAACCATCAAAAAATTATTTTTCAATTTCAATAGTTTATTTATGCTATTTTTAATATGTCTATGTGATCAAAATAATTTTTGGATCTCTGTAGCATATTGATGAGTCCGGTTAAACTTTCGGTCAACCCTTTTTACGGTATCGAATAAAATCTTCTCTGTCTGATTTGAGGGTCCATTTAACCTCAATTTCATCTCAAATTGTACCACTGAACTTCGTTTAATACCTATTTTCTTATTCTAGTATTAACTCAAACTACGCGCCAACTCACCTATTCTCGAATTTTTCTAGCCTGAGCACGTTTAACACTTATACACTTTCAAATTTTTCTATTATACTGTTGTAATTACTATAAAAACTACTTTTGGGTTACGGTTTATGCTCTAAAACTTGCTATGCATGTCAGATTCAAATTTCAGGGCATTACATTTTTCTCGATATTGCTATTACAGTTGTATATTTGAACATAAAAAGTTGAAATTTTTTTTCTTTGATAAGTACTCATTAGTAATATTTTCACCAATAATTTTAAAGAGAAACAGTTTTAAAAATAATATAATTGCACTCATTTACAATTTTAAAATCTTGAAATCACGTGTCTATTGGTGGTCACACCACTCTTTTAAATTTTCCATAATTCAAATGGATCTTTCGTTATTAAATATTCAATTTATTATTTAAATGATGACATATGAATATCACTATTCCTGACTTTATCTCAATTGGATGCTTCATTTCCAACTAAATTTTTTTTCCAACTCCTTTGGAGCGAAGTCATATTAATAACATGTTATAAAATATTGTGGATATACTATTACTTTGTAAAGGGAAATAATGATGAAATGAATATAGTTTTCACTTGTGAATCTTGATGTATATGAAATCACTATTTATAGGCTATCTTTTATTGTTACATTCTATAAACTATAATAGCGAGAAATAAATATTGAATTCAAAAACAATAGAGTGAGTGGAGCTGTTAAAGCTGGAGTTATAAAGGAAATTATAAAGTTTAAAATTATGAAGATCCCCATTAATTAAAAACTTTAATTCGTAACAAATAATAATAATAATAATAATAATAATAATAATAATAATAATAAAATTAAAAATTCACCAAGTCATTCGATTTGTCTCATAATTGCCTAACAAAGAATATTTACCATTGCATGCATAGTTATGGATATGGCTAGATAAAAAATTTGAAAAACCATTAAATTAGTGATTAAAATTGAATTTAAATTAATATATGCATTTAACTAGTCCGATTGGATATAAATTTTAATTTTTAAGAATTGTGATAAATGGATTTGGATTTGGAGTTACATTTAATGTCTAGTTAACTAGCGGTCAAAAATTCACCATACCTTATATGTAATTTGCTTTTAATTTTATTATCCACACCTTTATTATTGATTAGGTTGTGCAAAATTCAAGCCGATACTAATAATTGAATAATGACCCAAAATTTTCATTCAAGTCAGGTTATTAGTTAGGACTATTTGGGTTGAATCATATAAAGGAAATATTGGGAGTCTTTCAAGGTCGAGTTGGGTGAAAACCATGGAAAACCAACCTAAATTGAAACTTATATATTATACATATTATCACTTAAGCTCTATTTTTTTTTAATATGCAACTAATAAATATGTTTAGTTGATGACTTTTGTACTATTTTTTCTCTTCCCCTTTTTTGGGTTGATCGAGGTTTTTTTGTTTTGGGTAACATAAAACTCGAGTTAATAGAGTTGTGGCCTAATTATATCTAAAGTCTATTCAAAGGTATTTTATGTCCATTTTTAAGGTATCAGATCATTTGGTTGGATCAAGTTTGATCTTAAATTGAATTATTTTTTTATTGTTTTACATAATCATATTTTATTATTGAAAATCATATATTTAATATCGATGAATAATAAATTAGACCCTTATCTAATTTTTTTTCATAGCATCAATATGGAATTTTCATAACTTGTATTTTTTATTTATGATTTGGACATTTATATTTAAAAATTTATATTTTAGCCTTATGAACTAATGTGTATGTCTTTTATTTTTATACATTATGCTTTATAGGATAATTGCATGTGTTGAATTTTTTTTAATGATCAACAATGGTTAGGTGGCCAAATTTAGTGATGGAGTGGGATATTGATTTGAAAGATCAACATTAATGTACTGAATTTAAAAAATAAGCTGTAGATTGATTAATCAGTTCATACTTGTATATAGTTATTGACACGTAAAAACATGAGCAAACATCTCTATGTCTTAATAACAAATTCACCAAACTGAAAACATATATGTGCTCAGGTGTGCAAATGAAGAGTGCAGTAGTTTAAAAAGCTGATGATTTAACCCAAAATTGAACAATTGTGTTCATTGTGTATCTAATCATTCACTGCTCACGGTGTAATAATGTCCTTTTTTCAATTTTATCCAAAATATTTCAAAAAATTGTCTAGTAATGCCTCTTTTTATAATATTGTTTGAGGGGAATAGCAACGTTAACTTGGTAGACACGTGGATGAAGTGTTGATATATATCAAAATTCATGTCATCTATAGGCCCTACTTTCCACTAGCTATTTAAAGGTATTGCCTTTAATGTTTTGCAAAAAATAGCTATTTAAGGTATAAAATGTGCTTTAGTGTAACCTATTATCAAAAAATATTGTCTGGTCTGAAAAAATTTTGAAAGCCAAAATGTATTAGAATAAAAAAAAATGTGAATTAACCATAAGCCATTTTGAGAAACTCGAGCAGCAATGAAAAAATTTTTAAATGCACAAAATAGCTATAAAAATATAATAGAATATAAAATATAAGTTACTTTTAAATTATAGAAATTTATGAATTACTTTTAAATTATAATATAAAATTAAGTGTGAAAGTATAAATATTTCCTTGCAAATTTTGTGTAAATGTAAAAAAAGAAAAAGAATTATGGAACAAAATAACTATTTTTGAAGAACATTTAAAATTATTGGATAGTGGGATCCACTAATAATGTGAACATTGACATGGACTAACACTTCATATGTGTATCACCTCAATATCGTTATTTTCTTAAAATAGTAATAGAAAAATGTCATTTTTGAATTAGTTTCTAAAAAATGGTATTTGTGAAGGGGAGGAAAAAAAACTTTATGAAACTTTTTTCTTTTTATGATATTTTTTATATAAATTCCTGATATAAAGTTCAGTTCCAGCATACGTTCGACCATGGCCGATTATGGCCACATCTAACTATTTAATAAGGGCTAAGCAAAATTCAAATCGCTCCAAAATTTGCAAGTGGATAGAATTGTTAGAACTATTTAGATCGGTCAGATAGAGTATATTGTCGTTTCTCGTGTTCGGCTTAAAATCTTAACCAACCCAACCCACCAAAAATATATCTCATATATATACCCTTTCAGTTTTTCACTAGTTTCTTTCTTTGTATTCGAAATTCTTGACTTCTCTCTTTGCTTCACCTCACATTCATTTTCCTTTTAGTTGATTTGTTGTCATTCGCGTGTTGCCGCTATCATTTGTGTGTTACCGCCGCCATTCACCTTAATGCATCACTACAAGTACTTCATTTTCAATTTATTTTTTTACCTAGTTCTAATTCTGGACAAATTTATGGATTTCTATTGGTTCTTACTTCAATCTCAACCTTTGGTTCTTCAATTCAAACTTTGATTTTGATTTTTTATCTTGATTGTGGATTTTTATTTTTATTTTAATGGATTTAGTTTTCTAAATATTGGATTTTGATTGTGGATTATTGATAATTCTTGAAAGCTAAGAAATGAACGAGCCTTTGATAGAAGAGTTCGATAAGATTGTCAAGACAACATGAGCTTGCAAATAAAAGGGGTTTGGTCAAATTAGACGTGAGTATTCTAAAATTTAAGTTAATAAAGTTTAAAGAGAGAAACTAAAGAGAAAATGTCTCAATAGTTCAATACATAGCTTATGCATGTTTGAGTTATTTATAATGTATATTTAAGGTTTACCTATACACATGCTCTAGTGCTAAGAGTAGGTAGTATGAAACACTATGAAAGAGACAGTGTGTAAGTGACTTGATAGGGTAAAGCCATGTCAGTCTGATTAGACTACCCATTGGATAGCGGTCAACTGGGCTTGGACTTTTGCCTTATGTTAGAGTTTGGGCTGACAGAGAAATCAGACCTAAATAATAATTGGTATTATCACTTGTGCCCCTTGAAAAATGATTGGAATCACTTATATAGCCCTCAAATCTTAGTGATTAATTTTCAAAATTGCATATTTAAATTTTGAATTTTGAGCTATCTTTTTGTAGTCTTGATCAATGAGACAACTATCAAACATGTCATTTATAAGTGATATTACGTACTTTAGATTTGCCACTCTTTGCTCTATATGTGGCGTTGATCTCTTTGGGAAAAATGCTTGACTTGCTGGAGAATTTACCATTTTCCTATAAATAGACAAATCCTTTTCCATTTTCACTTATACAAAATTTTCAACTCTTTTTTTCTCTAAAATCTTTTGCAAGTTCTTCGTGTTCTAAGAGTCCTTTTTACATTTTTTCTTTCATTTTTACCAAGTAAGTAATTCTTTACTTGGCATGTTTTTCGATTTTATTTCTATTTCTTCATATTCATTTTCTTCTTCTTTATCTTCTGCTATATTAGAGCCTCTCACTTGGGAACAAATTAGGAATTAATTTTTTATTCCATTACCTTTGCAAATGGTTGTGACTTAAGTTGTAGTCCAAGCAGATTAGTTCAGACTAAGGGTTTAAATACTAGCTTTTTTTTATTGAAGTATAGCAAAAAACTATCTGTAGCCAAATACAGCAAACTCTTAATCTCTAAAGTAAGTCAATTAAAAAACAAATACACTCTATTTGAGGATACAACCATTTTGGCTTGTCCTCTTTCTATATCAATGAGAGAAAGGCCATTCAAAAATGACAACGAATGGTTCATTCAAGGATTCTAAACCAACTCCAAAGATATGGGATGATTCCAAACCATCTCAATTCTAATAGATAGGGGATTGTTACCTGCTTTAAAATATTGTGTAGGAAACTTGACATGCTTCCATCTTTAGTACTCTTTACCTTTTTCTTCTATACTTTCGATCAGAAAGACAGGACTAAGCATTACTTCATCTAAAGAAACAAAAAAAATGTTATTTTTACTTTCTACTTTTGTAAAGGGCTTTAAGTAGAATTTTTTTCTAACCGAGAGGATGGAAGGATTTGAAGTGAGCTTTTTTCGATCACATAAGGCTAAGAACCTCAAAAACCTTAGCTGTTAGGTCCTAATGTTCAAATTAGATATAGAAAAGCTTATAAAATATATCCATAAACACGATAAAGATCTGACTAACTCCTTTATGTCGTTGGCCACTTTGGATGATCTTAGGCTTTCTGGTGAAGATAGGGTAAAATGTGAGGCCTTAGAATTTTTCTTAGAATTTTTATCTTCTTAAATTTATTTATTTATTTGCAAATTTGAATTTACTTATGCTTTGCAAATTCTAAGTTGAATTTTCTTCTAATTTACAACTTTAATGGGTTCTGAACTAGTGAAGAAGTTGGTTGAGCGAATGAAAAAGAAACATTAAAGAGCAAAAGAGAAAGAAATCCAAACATATGAATGATTAGTCTGGCCATCATGTCAAGGTTTAAAAGATTGCTTCGAGGGCCAAACCCTCAAAAGTCGATCCACCACCTCCTGTATCATTTCTCACTCCTTCCCCATCATGACTTGCTATTAAAGCTCTAACTCTTATAGAGGTAGGGCGCTTCTTCTCTATAAACAGATCTTTTTTTAGTATTTCTTTTGACCAAAATATAATGGCCCAAATACCGGGTTGGTCGGAAATAGTATTTTTCGATGATAAATAGTGACACTGGGGTGAATAGTACCTATCGGAGTCGAAAAATATTTAATTTGATTATTGGAAGGAGCGTGTCAATAGAAGTTCGTGATTTAAATTTGGAGTGAAACCGAGGTCAAATAGACCTCAAAAAAATTGGAAATATGATAAAACAAGTTATTCAGTTCATAGAGTAACTAATTTGAGCTAAGTTTGACTGAACCCTTAAAAATAGTAAATGAGCTCTAAAAATCACAAAAAATTGCAGATTTGTTTAAAATGATATGTAGAATATTTTGGCTATAAAAAAGTAAATTTTTCGATGACTTTGAAAAATTAAGTTATCAGACTGGTAAAAATAAATCAGACCGAGAAACAGTCTCTGATTGACCCAAAAATAATTATGAAGACTAATGAAATATTTTTAGGATTATAGAAGTATTTTTTTTTAGAAAAAAAATTGAACAAAAAAAATAAGAGAAAAATAATGATTTCGGTTTAAATAGTAACCGATTGACCGTATGTTTGATCGAAACTTTAAAAATAGTAAATGACCTTTAAAAAGTGTAGTAATTTTCAGTTTGACTCTTCATAATATTTAGAATTATTTGATGGTGAAAAAGTAATTTTACGGTAACACCGGGTTTTTAGCTATCGGACTGATTTAAGTAAACTGGACCGAAAACACACTCCGTTTGGGCTGAAATTTTATATGTAGCCTATTCTATATATGTTTGAATATTGATATTAATTTTGAGAGAATTTGAGCTCGCGAAGAGAGAAAATTAATTTAAGATTTGCATTGGACCATAAAAGTGGTTTGAGTTTCGGATTGGTTGGCCCAACTTGGTTGGACCTTAAACCAACCCAACACCTTAGTATAAAAGCCCAAGAATCTGTTCTTGAACTCAAATTCCAGCAGCCTCACGTTCTCCCCTCTTCTCTCTCAAAAACATGAATTTTCTTTCTTTCTTTTCACTTTGATTTCTTCATAACTCTTCCATCCTCTTTTAATCCAAGTTTGATTATTGTTCTCAGCCCCTTTAGAAGATGATTTCAACCTTAAATTTCTGGTTTTGATGAAGATTAAGTGAGGAATCAAGGAAGTTAGGTTTTTGGGCAAAATAAAGGTAAGTGAAATTAATGGTTTCTAGTTGATTTAAAGGGTTCATTTAACTAGAATAAGTTGTTTTAGTTAAATTATATGGTTTAATTGAGTTATTGAAGTGAGGTTTTATTGGATTTTCTTTGTGGGTGTTTTGGCCATGGTGAATTTTAGAGGAAGAAGAAGACTCCTCAATGGTTAAAGGGAAAAAGAAAGTAGTTTTAGTGAAGGATAAAGAGAATTAAGGTAAGTGGTTACAAATTCTATGGATTTTCATTGATTTTGTTTCAAAATTTGGTTATGCAACTTAGGGTTTTTAATGAATTTTGTATTTTAAGTTGAAATTGATGTTGGAAATATGATTATGGATGTGCAAATTGATGTTTAGAATAATTAAACCCAAAAAGAAAAGTGCTGTCCAGAAATTCGGAATGACCTCTGGTCACTGTTTTGATCATATGTTGAGTTTTTGAACTCAGAATTGTATGCTTCTAGTTGGGTTAGAACCGGGACATCCGTGCCTACAAATGTTCAACAAATAACAATAATTTAATTCGGCCTCTAAAGTCCTCAAAAATGCCCAAAACAGTAGCCTTTTCCATTTGGTGGGTCAATAGAGCAGTAGGTGCTTCTTAGGCTATAACTCCTTGGATATAGATCCGAATGACCTGAAATTTTTCCAGTGGAGAGTTAAGATCTTGAGGATCAATTATCAAGAAACACTTTGTCAAAAAAAATGGTGTTTACATATTGGTTTTAGTGATGCAATTTAAGGACAAGAATCTGTTTTCTCTAAACCCTTTTTAGACTAAAATGTCTATTTTATTTCCAAATCAAACTTGAACTTCAATTGGTATTTTATCCATAATTGAGTGTGCCTAATTGCTAATCAATTAGCAATCTAATTTAATGGATGTTTAAATGATGGAAAAAAAATAATAACGAAGAAAAATTTTGTAAGTGGCCAAAATTGGATTTGTAATTATCTTACTGTCTAAGGTGGTTATTCGTGAGTTATAAGCCATCATATGTTTATAGATATGAACTTTTAAGTGTCATTTGATTTAATTAGTTTTGTTTGAATTTATTTAAGAATTTTATAATGAAATCATGTATTATGTGCACTTTGTACATTTGAACATGATTGATGTTTAGATGAAATTTTAGTAAATTTTTCATTTTGGCATATTGATGCTTTAAATGACATAATATGTTAAATTGGGTACATATTAAGTATTGAAAAAAAAATTGAGTAATTAAATCAAATATATGAATGAGGTTTGAAAAAAAAAAGGGGGATGAATTATTGAGTAAGAATTATATGTTGGCTGAATTGAATGTGTATGAATGTTAATATGTATATTAATCAATTGTTAAGTATTAAGCTACATAATGCATATAGAAAAGATAATTGACATAGATAAGTGATATAGAACATTATTGAGGATAAATATATATGTAAAAAAAAAAAGGTTGTAAATGTATGGACTTAAAATGGAATGTTGGTTAAGATTGATTTTTGAATGAATATGAGGTATGATTGAAAAATGTATGTGCCAGTGACATGACATAATGTAAGTTATAAAGTGTTACCGTGATATAAAGAAGTGAACTGCAAATGAAATGTATGTATATGATTAGTTATGTATATGGTAGACATTGTGAAATATTGACTGTTAAAGAGAAATTATAGTATAATTGTTACTAAAGTTTCATATTTAATGATTTAATGTTAAATTGATGAGTAAAAGAATTGACGAATTTAAGATACCGTGTGAGCATAGTGGTATCCTAAATGACATAATATGGTGATTTGAATTCACATTATCTGTTTGAATGAAAATTGAAGAATTTGAATAATTAATTGCCCTTAGTAATAGTATGGTAGTCAAATTTAGCTCAGGATATAGTTGGCTAGCCATAGGGACACTTATACCGCGGTGCAAGTCATGGCGACTTGCTTTGCTATGGTAGGATCGTAATGATCACCCATAGTATTTGTTCTGACTATTCTGCTCTGCTCTGATCTGATCTGATTTGAGGTGGATCGATTCTTTGGGATCATCCCCTATTGTACTGTACTGTTGTGGACCCGTGGGGTTCACGTCCCGTATATTCAGTCTGAAGATTTTTGCTGGAATTATGCTAGGGGCATAAATGAACAAAAATGTGTAATATGTCAAAAGTATTTTAATTGGCATAAGTGATTGGGATAAATGAATATATAGCTAGTCTTTGGATTATTTTATGTTGATTAAATTTAGATGTATTTTTGTATTAAATGTGTTTATTAGAGGATCAATTTGCATATTGCATGTCAATTATCGTAATTTATATCTAAAAAGATTTATTGATTGATTATATTGTAAATTGATTTGTAATTTCGTTTATAAGTGATATAAATTGCTACGTGATTTATGGAATTGTTATATTTATTATGTATAAAAAAATGGTTCTTTGAAAATCTTTAGAATTTTAACCACCACTGAGCGTATTTAAGCTCAGCATGTAGTGTTAATGACTGCATGTAGGATGTTAACGGTTTTTGGAGCAAGTTCGCCTCGTTTTTTGGGAGCAAGCCAAGTGAAGAATATTCTTTGGATAGATATGTTAATAAGATTTTAGAATCTTGTGCATGTATTAATTTCGAATATTTAGTCTTGGAATGGCATGTATATGAACGCTTTATATTATTGGATTAGATAGATATAAATGATGGACTTTATAGTGTTAATATGGATATGGATGTATTATAAGTTAAGATTGTGGTGCCCTTGAGTTGGGCTGTGTATTTGTTCAATTACAGGTTTTGGATAGTAAAGTTTTAATTGATATGCTGCCGAAATTTTGACCAAATGAATAGTATTTAAGACTATTATAGGGCAATCGGCTAGTTGATAACTTGGCTAATAAAAGAGTATTGTAGTTGGGTATATCAATTAAATAAAGTGATATTGAAGTAAATAAACTTGGAATTAAGATTACAATTGGTTGAGTAAAAGGTAAAAAAAAAATTTTACCCGTATTTTTTTGAGTTGCATTAAGCCTGTACTATTGCATGTTTGGAGTTAGATTGGTATGCAATACGTATATTTTATATGATTGTATTAGTAGGTGTTACACAAAAAGTGTCCAAGGGCTCATTAGGCTTTACTACAGCTGCATTTCCAACTTTTGGAGCTTGGTCTTTCTTGTTAATAGAGATCTTGACTTAGAGTTTTGGTAAGGGAGCTTTTGTTCAGAACCCTTAAGTTTCTGAGTACATGAGCCAAAGGTTCATGCTAGAAAAAAAAACATGCAAGACATAAGTCCCATTGAATCTCCTTTTCGAGAATACGTTGAAATTAATTTGGATCTCTTCCATGTAAGTATTCCTAAATGCATTTTAAATTCTTTTAACTATTTACTTCTTCTCATTATTTATTTGTTTCCTTAAATAGGCTACTCAGAGGGCTAGAAATCTCTACAAAGAGTGTGAGGCCCCTAACATGACCCTAATTGGAATTGCATATTTTAAGTAGGATTTTATTTGACTAAGATCAAATTAAAATGAGAATTTCATAAAAAGTATGGGACAAGTGATAAATTATTTTGTTATTATATTAATAGCATGAAAATAAAATTTAATATTATAGTTTAATATTATTTAAGGGTATAATTGAAGTATAAAGTATTAATTTGGAGTAAATTTTGTAATTATGGCATTTTAGGGGTTAATTTTGAATATAAGAATAAATTAAGAGGTCAATTTATTAAAAGGATTGAATAGAGAGGTTGATTTAAGAGATAGATTAAATAGAGGGGTCAAATTATAGCTTGCAAAAAGGTGTGTATTTATTATGTGACATGCAAAGTTTAGAAGGACTAAAAAAGATATTTTTCATGTCACTATATAATAAAGATTTAAAAGAGGAGAGAGGAGTTGAGTGAGTTGGATGTGTTGGCCATTTGAGAGGAAAAACCAGAAATCCTTCATCTCATTTTCCTTCATTGTCTTTGAATTCTTTCAAGCAATCTAAGTGATAATTCATGTTGATTAATTAAAGGCAACTAAGTGTAGAACTTCAAAGTAAATAATCTCTACTGAATTTTATCTTCTTCTTCTCCTTCTCTTTCTCAATTTTTTGAAGTAATGGTAGAGTATGGTACTGAAATTTTTTTAATTAAATGATAATGTTGGTTGTAAAGGAGAAGAGGAGAGTAGAAAGATCAAAGGTAAAGGAATGGCAAGAGATTGAAAGTGAAAGGGGATTTCGGCCAAGGTATGGGATGAGGGTCTTCCTAATTGTTTTTGGATGTTTTGGTAGAGTCATGTTGTGCATGACTTGAATTTTGAGTAATTAAAGAGAGAATAATATTTAAGAAGTGTACATGGAAGGATTATATGAAAATCTCTTGACCTAGTGTCTGAAAATTTAGCATAAGTTGAAATAGAAATCTTTAATTGAGACCATTTAAATTTATAAAGTTATACAAGACATATATACCTACAAAATTGTAGAAGGAACCTAGCCTTAATTCTGCCTATAAATAATTTTTATGATTTATTGAATTTTAGGTGAACTGTTAATTCCGGCTCTAGAACAGTTTATGGTTAAATTGAGATATCTTTGAGTATAATTATTAAAATTGCATGAGGTTAATTTCTATGGAAATTAGACTTCTAAATCTACAATTATTAAGAAGGAAGCTAAGCCTAAATCTATCTCTAAGAATATGAAATTTAGGGTTGAATCCGAACTAGTTTACTGTACTGCTCATAGAAACAGTAGTCAGAAAATTTTGAATATCTTGAGTTCCAGATGTGATTTTGAAATGATTTTTGATGTTCTGAAAACTAGACACATAGGCTACAAGTTTGTAGAAGGAAGTTTTTGCTAAAATGATGTTTTACAAGTAAAAAATGCAATATAAGTTAAATCTGTAATTCTGCCTCCGGACAGATTCTATGTCACGGTTACTAGATTTTTCTTAGTAACCATGAGATAGTCCAGTTTCAGTCCAAAATCGAAATGTAACTTATCTCATGGTTACCAGGTATTACCTAGTAACCGTGACCCCTTGTACTTCACCCAAACTTCACATTTAGGTCCCTAATAGATAGTAATGATTATCTAAACTATTTTCATTGAAAATTTAACAATTTTTAACATAAAAATACATGTAATTAAAGATGTAAGTCAAGTTGTGATTATATATATATACCAAAATTTCATGTTGTTAAGCTAAATGTATGCCCAAATGGAAACATATGGATTTATTTATAGCATATGATTTGATTAATGATAAAGGTATATATATATATATATATATATATATATATATATATATATATATATATATATATATATATATATATATGATCAACTTATGAACAAGCTTATTACATGCAAGCGTACTTTACAGGTATGTACATCCATGATTATATAACTGAGTGTGTACATCCATGATTATATAACTAAGTGTATGAACATGTACTTGCATTATGAAATAGGAAATGTTTAGTATAACTATGAATACATGAGATGCCTAATGAAGACATGTTCAAGTATATGATCAAGTTGATATGTACATTCAAACACAGATATTTGTATTACTATAAGTATGCATGAATACATGTCATAAACTAGAGAATTATGTATTATGATATGATCACATACATGTGCAAAGTATATGATATTGGTGCAAGCATGATATATATGTTAAATGAACTCAGAAACTATATTGTCTGCTACTAAAGTTCAATTGTGGATAGATAGGCACCTATAGGGATATTGCAGTTGCCATCGTTGACCCTTTTAGGTCTAAAGTATAATTGATCCTACTGGATCATACACAGCTCCGTTTAGGTTGTTTGTTAACCCTGTTTGGGTCCTTGACCGGTCCACCATACAGTTGTCCCTGTTTGGGTCCACCGTTTTGATATCTTCGGATATCCACTGTTTTGATACTCTTGAGTATCCACCGATCCCGTTATCTACCTTTAGAACTTAAGCAAGCTCCATTAAAGTATTAATGATTCATAGTTATTCACAATATGATTTATGCATATGATATATGGATTTTCGTGTTTAACTATGGTATATAATGCATATATTGGTATCTAATTACATGATGTACAGATTTTATTATGAATTGTTTAGATTCGAGTATGCTGAATTTATTGAAGAGTTACATTGTTGTTAAGATATTGTGCTTTGTTTAGTACTTATTTCTATTATGTAAACTTTATTATTTTCAATTATTGTATATTATATGTTTCTGACGACCACTGTGAGTGGTTGTCTTTCATGTTTAGTATTCCCACTAAGCTATATAGCTTAGCACGAGTTATTTTATCCGTGTAGGTTCTATAGTCAAAGCTTTCGCTCAGGAACGAACTCTGTATCAGGATAGGCCAACACCAATGTCACACCCTTCACGGAACAGTCCTTTTTGAAGTAAAGATAGCAAAAACGGTAAATTTTTTTTTCACCGATCACTATCAATACACTGTAAAAACAATTAAACATACACCAAATAAATTCATGAAAAATCTTACACCAACACTCACCCATCAATAATCATATTAACAGACAAAATATAATTAAATTTTTTACCTTAATTGTCTAAGTATATACATGTCATAATACGACTCAATTTAGCATTATCTCTTCTTTACCGATCTTGCTCCACTGTTCAATGCTCCCGCAATACTTCATAACCTGCAAGCAGTGAACACTATATGCTGAGCACTAGACATGCTCAATGGCGACTACTAATCCTTGCATTTCCCAAACAAAGCATAATTACATAGATTATGCTACTCTTATACTTATTTCATTAAACATTTTCTTTTACTTCAGTTAACATTAGTTTCATTTTTAACTCATATTTTGGTAATTATTTTTCTTTGATTTTCAATCTTTCAACGTTACTTTACACTACTTTCTTAAGTGAATCGATTTCAGATTAACTTTTACTTTTACGTTTGTTCTTTACTATAGCTTTAATGGTACCAATTTATAGACTATTTTATTCCTCGATTTATTGTTCAGTTATCCAATATGTGCTATAATTACAATTCTTGCTATTTATTCTTTTATTTTACTTTATCCTTTAAACTAATAAACACATTATTATTTAAAGGCTTTTAAGCTTTATTGCAGAGTGATACAGTTATTTTGGAACACTTTGCGTTCAAATCTTTATTTCCTTCTTTATACCTTTAACCATATTCAAATACTTATTTAGGACTTTAAATATTTTGCTTTTTTCCAATTGAATAATTATGTGCCTTTTTATCATTTTATTTATCATTTGACTTTTTTTTCAAAAATATATTACTTAAGCATAAAATTTCATTTAAGGACATTGTCATCATTTTTTGACTTTAAATAGGAAATTAATATTATTTTTCAAACTTATTACTTTTCAAAATAATAATTGGTATATGAAATACCAACTAATATAATTTATATTTTTCATCTAAAAATACATTTTAAATCATTTTTCTTTATAAAAGTTTAACTTAATCTTCATTTATCATTTTATTCTTATAAAATATTTATTTTTCTTTTTTTTATTAATCACACTTCTTGAAAAACCTTACAGTTTTATTCCAAATTTTTATTTTCTTTGAAATGAATCATTTTTCGTTTATAACTTTTTATATTTAATTCATTTAAGCAATACTGATTTATTCGTTACACTACGTCCCTAGTGCAATATAACAGAATTCTCAAAAAAATACGCGAAACTGGACCCAAAGGTCCCACTGAGAGAGAAGTGATCTCCAAGGGACCATTTCTTGAAAAACATTTCACTTTCATTTTCATTGAAAATATTGAAGCTATGGAGATCAAAGATCCTACCCATAGCAAAACAAGTCGCTATGACTTGCACCGCGGTATAGGGTATCTCTATGGCTAGCCAATTATATCCTAAACAAGAATATCATTACCTGCTTATCGCTAAAGGCAAAACAATTAATTATATTTGAAATAATTTTTAAACATTTAAAAATCTTTATTTTTTTTCTTTTATTTCTTGATACAATACATTTTTGTCAATCGCACTCTTTTAGTGCTTTTGACTATTCAGTAGTTTTTTTCTTTCTTTTCATTTCTTTCACTTTATCTTTTTAAGTTACTTTTGTGAATTATTCTTTAATAATTCACTCGGATACTTGAGACCTTTCAGTCTTTTATACCCTTTATGAGTTATAGCATTATAATTCAGAATGTCTTTAATTCTTTTTTATGTAATCTTCAGTACATTATCTCTTAAAATTTCAATGATTAACTTTTTGACGATTTTTTTTCTATCCAAAATATTTGTTATTCGGATATGCCACTATTGCTGAATTATTTAATAATAATTCACTCTTTTAATACTTTTTATTAACTAATTTATTTTGATAAATTAGTCAAACATTTATTTTACAACTTTTTAAACAATTATGAATTATATTAATATAATTCATTATTTTATTTTTCGAAAATGCATAATTTAACTTTTTCATTTTTTTATACTGAAGTAATTTACTTCACATTCGTTTATTATCGCGTACTTATTTATTGAATTATTTCTTATTAATTCAATACTTTTAATTAAACATAATCAATATTTTATTTCAAAAATATTATAGTAAATCATATAAATTTTATGAAAATTTGTATATACATTATTTTATAATTTTCATCATTTTCACTCATTTTATGAATTATTTACTCATACTTCATTATTCTCATTACTTTCATTGCTTAATAACTATTTTGAAAAATATTTCGGTTGACTTTTTCTTTCTTTTTCACTGACTATAATTTAAATTCCTATAAATTCACCTTTTTCAATATTTTTGTGTAATTATTCACTAATAATTCAATTAATTTCAATACACATATTAAAATTAAAATTTCAATAAAATCTCAATAATTTCAATAAATTTCAATAAAATTTATTTATATATTATTTATTATTTACTATTATTTTTCACTAAACTAATCAATTATTTCAATATTTTAACTATAAACATAATTGTTACATAATCTTTAAAATTTCAAAATAAATTTCAATAATTCAATAAAAATTTATAGATACTATTTATCATTTCTATAATTAATTTAGGCTTATATATTTTATTTTCATGTAAAAATCTCATATTTTTTCCTTACTACACATTTCAGCCACCACACTAAACCCTCCTAAAAATTTTCTTTCTTCCATTTAAGCTTCCATTTTATCTTTTCTAATGTCCAATTTCATTTACCCTAAATCAATTTCATCAATTAACAATTTTAACAATTTTTAACCTAATTACATAAATAGAATTAATTCACAAAAAAGGGAAATCAAAGGATTTTGTAATCACTTATAATTTTTTCTTGCTTAGGGGTGCCTAAGCCTCCTTTTCATGCTTTAATCCATGAAAACTCCTTCCTCTCCACTTGATCCTATCATGGCCAGCCAACAAAGCTCTTCAAACCTTATTTTTTTGTCCTCATATGAAAAATTTAAGCTCATAATTAGCTCATACACCTCAAAAACTATGAGAAAACACTAAAGAATTAATTTAAACTAATTAACTTCTCAAACTCAATCTTACCCATTTTTCTTTCTCAACTTGATTTTTTGCCTTCCTTTACTCAAATCACTTGATTGAGGCCACTAGGGTGACCTAGAGAGATGGAACTTCATCTTGTATGTTGGAATTTATAGAAAATTTGGAGTAATTGTGAAGAAAATAAGAGAGAGGAAGAGAGTGAGCCATATTCGGCCACTTAAGAGGGGAACAAGAAGCTAAAATTTTTTGAGAATTTTTCAAATATTCCAAGCTTTTATATCCTCTCAAATGGGCTTAAGGGTGTGCCTAATTAATGGGCTTTGTCCAATTTTAATTTAAGGCCCATTTTAGGCTAATTAAGGCCCAAATAGAATTCTCTCTCTTAACCACTTTAAATCACTTTAATTTTAATTCCATCATTCTTATCACATCAAAAATAGATAGTACATAAATTTTTGGCTCAATCAGAGTTCGATTCAAACTTATCGGTCCGATTCAATAACTGGCGGTATCACCGAAAAATTCAATTCTCATCACCAAAATATTCTACATAAAAATTCATGTATGCATGCAAAATCTGGCAATTTTCGAAGTTTTTTTTACTATTTTTAATTATTTATGCAAAATCAAGTCTTCTTCCCTACTAGAAAAATTGACTCGCTATCCTTTTCGTATTTTTGACCTTTGGAGGCCCATTTAATCTCAATTTCATTTCAAATTTCAATCTCAGGCTCACCATGACCAATACTTTCCAACGGTTCAAAAATATTTTTGACTTTCGGGTGTCCTTTAGGACCCAAAAAATACTATTCACTGTCGAAAAGTACTGTTCACGGCTGATCCGGTGTTGAGGCCATTACAACCAAAGTCATAGAAGTTGATGTAGGGTTATTTTTGGTTAATTTTGTACAAGTTCTTCTGCATGTTTAATATGTATAAAAAGGGCTATTAAATATATGTATGTCATATGAAATAAGTGATGTAATAAGTTTATTGAAAGAATGCTAAAGTATGCATGTATATAGGAGCTAGAATGCTTAGCGATATATATGCTAGATGAATTGCTAAATATCATGTATGACAAGGAACAAAGTTAAGATAGTTATAACTAACATGAAAATGATGAGTATGTTGCAAGATAAGCCATTATGCATATGTAATTAAGAGACTAAAGTTGTGGGAAACACCTAATTGATGCATAGGATACCTAATTAAATAGACTATTTGATATGATAAATGTATATTACATTGGGCTAATAAACTACTATAATAGGATTGAAATGTATAATATGATACATGATAAAGGCATTAGAATAGGGTGTTTCAAATAGAACATTGCATGGAAGGATAAACTTACTGAAAAGGCACAATATGAATAGGAGCTAAAAGGGAAACCAGTAAAGCAATTTAGAAAGTTTGAAGATCAACTCGATGCTCTCCATTGAGAATCATATGTTCAGATTTATAAGCTTTATTTTAAGAATTGTTAGCTGTATACCTAAGCGGGGGAGCTTTAGGGGTAAGTGGAGTCTGTTAGGAAAGAATTTAAAGAAAAGTTGAATTCTCTAAATCTAGCCGATCAAAAGGAGCTAGCTGAATAGAATGATAACTTGATGAATCAGCTCACCAATCTTCAAAACAGTCTCCTCACTCACATTATAATAGAGTGTGAGAGACATTTTCCTAGGGAAGACTTTACTTTTCTGGATAATTGGACTTTGCTTCCTAAGGCCTTTCCTGAGAGCAAAGATGACAAGCCTTCTATAGGGACTGCCAGCTAGGAGGGGAATGTAAATATAGAGGATTAGAATAGAGTTTCTTTTTTATTTTTCATTTTTTTATTTGAACTTGTACTTCAAATTTTTATTAATGCAATGACTATTTCTAATTCCAGTGTTAAATTTATTTTTGTTGCTTTTATTTTCTTGTCGCGTTGGAATAAATATATGAATGGAATAATATTTTTATCATTAATAATTAATATTTTAGTGCCTTCAAGACTAAAAAATTTATTGTTTCAATTCATCAAAGTTAAGAAACAAATAATCTAATCGAATCCATAACTATTGTGCAAATTAACTTAGGAATAATTAACAAGAGTTTTGTAATTTGCATTTTCATTGATCATTTCGATCAAAATACAATATTACATCAAGTACTGTTTAAGTACTTCAACATTCCATGATTTGGGTATGTCTGAACTACCCATGGTTCTTAGCATATATGTACTCTTACCAAGGATCTTAGATATTTTATAAGGTCTTTACTAATTGGACATGAGCTTTCCCACCCTAATGTTTCCAAAATAAATTTTGGCCTTCCTCAAGACCAAGTCTCCAACATTAAAGGTTGTTGACTTTACTTTGTTGTTGAGGTACTTAGTGACTCTGCTTGTAAGTTGCAATTTTGGCATGAACATCTTCTATCTTTTATTCGATCGATTTAAGTCCCGTCTTTTTTCTTATTTATTATACTGAGCATAAAGGAACATCAGCCAATAAAAGGGAACTCCAAATCTCAAGTGGTATCGTTGCTTCTAGTCCACATACCAAAGAAAAAGGGACTTTGATGAGTTCCATCTTAAGGGCAGGTTCTATAAGACCACAAAATACTTTGCATCTCTTTTGTCCAATTGCCTTTTGCTTCTTTTAATCTTTTCTTTAGCCCTTCTAATATTGTTCAATTGGAGACTTTAATCATTCCATTGCTTTATGGGTGAGTCACTAAAGTGAATCTCAAATTGATATTCAAGTCGGAGCAAAAAGGTTCTAAAAGTCCAGCTATCAAATTATTTGTTATTGTTTGTAATGAAGACTTTCAGTAGGCCATACTTGCAAAATATTTCTTTCCATACTTGCATAATATTTCTTTCCATGCAAATTTACTGATTCTCTTAGCAGTGATTGTTGCTAAAGGTTTGGCTTTAATTCATTTAGAGAAGTGATCAATAGCTATAACAAAGAATTTCATTTGGCATTTTTCTTATGGGAAAGGACCTAGAATATCCAATCCCCACTTATCAAATTGGCCATGAGACGCTGATAGATTGTTGTTCAGCTGCCAACTGTCTAATGATTCTTCCATAAATTTGTCATTGCTGGCATTGACTCTTTCTTGAGTCTCTTTAAAAATGCTAGGTCAAAAGTAACTGGTTTGCAATACATTCTTTGCAATTGTTGTATTGGCCTTATGTGCTCTATTAATACCTTCATTGTAACACCCTAATTCCTTAACCATGGATAATCATCAATCATTATCATCATAATCATCATCATAACCTATTAAAGACTAGGCAATAATAATAATAATAATAAGACAGGCCATTATTACATTCCACAATAAAATAATGAATCTTATCAATAAATAATTATAACATAAATGGCCTTCAGGTTTCCTGAATTCCTCAAGGCAACTGCATCTTGCCCGATCCTCTGAAGCTTATCTTGAAACCTACACGGATAAACAAATCCGTGCTAAGCTATAAAGCTTAGTGGGGAACAAAACTCTCTCTCTCTCTCTATATATATATAAAGATAATTCTCTTTCCACGATTCATCACATACATGTATAAAACTTTCACAATCACACAGGATAACATATGAGTCTATTATATTCTTCATTTCATAAATAACATTCTTAGGAGAGTCTTCAAACTTACTAATGGGTATCATGTTTAGAATAATTGAATGAGTTATGAAATTTATCTCACTTCCTAAAAGCTTAGCCATTCATCACTATCACCATCATCTTATCCTTTACTTTTCTTAACTTAGTATAAATCATGCATCTTATAATCCTTTTTAATCAATAGGCTAGACATCATAGTTATTAATGGTATAAGATTTCCACTTATTACTTTAAATCACATTGTCACCTAAGATAGGCAATCGACATTAATTCATAATATAAAGGTGTACTTAAGTCATATAGCATCTACAATTAGTCCTGGTAGGCATAATTACTTCACATATATCATACAATTCTCATATGAGATTCACAAACTTTACATCCTTTATGTTATCTTAGCATGGTAACCTGATTCTCTTACAAGCATCATTCTATGTCATGCATTGCACTTGGTTAAATGAATATTATCATTATGTCTACATGTGAGTAAACATTAGATATAAATAAATAGACTGACGGGGTAGCAGGTGATCATAAAGAACAAGCATTACATATCAAGATTATGAAACAAAGGCTCAAGGTCACATTTATGCATTTTATAAATGGAGTACATGAAACTTAATGCACATATTGTAGTTCATATAACTTATAGTACAACAGTGTATGCTTTAGGGTTCATATAATCTCTTTGGAATTCCATCGGTGGAACCATCTCATACTGATACTCATACGGGAATCTTCTTTAATTGAAGTGAGACATTTCAATCATGTATTACAAAGCATAACATTTCATTTCATAAAACAATTTATAGTCAAAAGAATTTAAGACAGTCAAATAATAGGTCATTCCTCATGCTTACATCACATAAATAGAGTAATCAATGCATGTTTTACTTTATCTTGTGTATATTTTATCATCTTTAATAACCTACCTAAGTACTAGTTTAAAAGGTGGATAATGGGAGCAATGGATACTTGAAGGTATCAAACTATGGATATTCGAAGATATCAAACAATGGACCCAAACGGGGTCAAACAATGGTTCCAGTAAGGAACAAACTATGGACCCAAACGGGGTCAAATGATGGTTCTATTAAGGAACAAGACCCAAACGGGGTCAACTATGGCAGCTGCGACTGTATCCCTCTAGGCATGCCTATCTAATTCACAACTGAACTAAGATCCGCAGGCTTAACTTTTTAAGATATCTTTGTTTAACATATTCTTCTTTACTTAGTACATCATTTTACTCAAAGCCACTTTTCATAGAAGAATGCATATCATTCCTTTCATCAAAGAATACATCAATTTTGGTTCAACATACTTTTCTTTACTTAATACAACATTTTTACTTAATGCCATCATTCATATAAGAATGCATGTTATTCTCATCATACTTCAAACATTGAGCTCTAGGCTTCAATACACATGGAGGCTATCATATGATCATATAGTTGCATCACTTTCTTTCATTCATATCGTGATGGTTTCAGGTTTAGATAAATAATAATATGCAATCTTTCATAACTAGCATTGCGCGTGCCCACATGTACATATACATATATATGCAGCTTAAATCATGAAAATACATGCTTTCATTACTTATATCAACTATACAACATATAGTACTTACATACCTCATGGATAGTTTTCGATGACGTACCTTGTTACTGCTTACCATGAATAACTCCCTATTCTCATAATTATTCACATTGCGACATAAATATATATAGCAACACTCAAGCATTTCTGGTCCATATACTAAAATAAATGAGTTATCTTACAGCTTAAGGTCAATATATGTTCATATTCAATCACTTGATTCTCTTTCAGGGTCTATCAGATTGTAGATAATAAGTTATACACCTTAACATTTTAAGATATATATATATACTTAACATTTTAATAAGTTCTCTTTCGATCGTCTTACTTGCATTTTCATCTTGTGACATTTTATACTTATTTGAGGTATGTGTGATCATGTCATCTTAGTCGTTAACACACTATGGATGCTCTTGTGCTAATCATAATGTATTATAGGCATGAGCAAACAGGTGAGCAGGTTATTACACATTACAGCTAATCCTTAACTCCTCATGTGACTTGGAGTATAACCAAACTTTTATGATTTCATAATTTAACATAAAATGTGATGTCTCACTTCTTTTAACTCGGACATGCAACCTTACGACTACTCTTTTATTACCACTAGGTTAAATCATAGTATTTTGGACTAAACCATTCCTTGACCTAGTGCATACCTTATTTTTATTTTATAACACATTGTATAACATATCATTTAAGTTACTATATTGCCTCATGTTATTCTCAATTCGATGCTCATTAAGCTTTAACATGCCTTTTTGTAACATAATTCCTATTAACATTGCCATGCGCAAGCCCCTCTAATTTTGAGTTCAAGTGAACCATCATTACTTAACTCAATGTGATTGATTATCATTAAACTTGTGGAGGTTCCTTCAATTAGGTGGTCATACTTTATGCACCTCACAGGTGTCTTTGGATGACTTATAGCTTAATTCATTCTTCTTACTCTTATTATAGCATTGATGTCTTTTAATTTTCATAATAATTCATGTTATATTCATGCCTTTCTAAAATGTATCTTTGTAGACTTTAGTATTAGAGAGACTTTCATAATATATTACTCTAATAAAGTAACATATGAAACTTCACTTAATAACCATTTATCCTCAATCTTACTTATTACTAGTCAATTCACCTTAATTCTTGCTCTCTTAATAATTTTATGGACCACATAATACGATGTTCCATATCTAATTACATGGCTTGAATCTTAAGGTGAGAATATACTGTGGAGGGGAAAAAATATGCTTGGGCATGCCTTCAAGGAATGAAGTGTATAAGGGGTTGTGTATTCTCAAAAGAAAGAGTGAATGGTCATGTGTTTTCATAGAGAAAATGATGAGTCGTCGTGTTTTTTTGAAAGGGAACAAGCATACATGGCCATGCATGGTGAAGAAGAAAACCACACACGGCCACGCATAAAGAAGAAGAAATACCTAAGTGGGCATGCATGGTGATGAAGAAAGACACACGTGGCCATGCATAGGGGAGGAGAAAAACACAAGTGGTCGTGTGCATGGAAAAGGGGAACATCACGTGGCTGTGCATTCCCATAAATAAAACATGCGTGGCCGTGTGCTTTGAAGAAGAACCACAGAAGAGACACACACATGGCTGTGTGTTTCCAAGAAGAAACACATACGTGGTCGTGTGCTTCCAAGAAGAAACACACGTGGCTGTGTGTTTCCAAGAAGAAACACACACGTGGCCGTGCATAGGGGAATGACAGGAACCCCGATTGAGCAGAGCATGAGTTTAAACCCTAGATCTCATATCCCAACTTCCTTAAATGATCATCTAAGTTTTCAATCATTAAAACTCATCTTATTTACTATTTGGAATCTTTAATCTCCACTAAGAAAACACATATAGCAAATGAGAGAAAACATGTATAGTAACCCCTCCTAAACAATTTTCCAGTACCTGACAGTGAAGCCTCCCTCACTTTACTTGATCCATCCCTTTTACTCTTGATTCCATTCTTCTCCTTATACATGGAGATAACATACATGATATATCATCTCTCTACATCCTTAGTTCCATTAAATCAAACGTAAAGAAGAGATTCATGAGAGGAAAACATTACCTTCATAAGGTTGAAACACCAAAACCCTAGGTCTCTCTTCTTCAACCCGTAACTAAAGAGAGAGAGAGAGAACTCTCTTGCCTTAGCCGATCCCCACATCTCAAATCCCCCAAGAGTTCCTTCTCCAAGAAGCTAAAGATAAAGAGTTAGTGGGGTAAATATCTCCTTAGGTGAATTTTCAAAGTTACCCTTTTTCACAAATAAACCCCCATTATTTCAATTTCTTCCAACTTAATCTCAAAACTTCTATTTCATTTCAATTACATCCTTTTCTTCAATTTTAATTTAACTTAACTCATATACTTACATGCTGAAATTATCAAATTACCCCTATTGGGACTTAACCTTGATAATTGCAAAATAATTCAATTTTGCCTTAATTAACGATAGTCCTCATTAATTAGCAATAATCCTCTTAGGATCATGATTGGGTCCTTACATTCATGGATCTCTTTGATGATGTAATCTCATTATTCCCATATTATGCATTTAAGCTATGGATGGCTATATGCCTTCTTGTATAATTCATCACCAATTATCAAATAATTGAGTGATTTTGTTGTTACCTTAGTTGCTTTAGCTTTATCTTCAAGCAATTCACTCAATTGGAGGTATCAGATGATTGGGCTCATCCATGTAATCTCTTCCTACTCTATCTCCATCACTTTTGGTTCTTAAAGGGAAAGAGATACATGTTCTTCTACTATTATGTTCTTTTTAATCTCTTATTAATCCAAGGCTACCATTTTTTCTTATCGATCAGCAGTTCGAGTGTCTTCTCTCGATACTTTGTCTAGCTCATAAGCTATTATAGAAATTTTCAGCTTCTTCAATTACATCTTGCTTTTTGCCAAATATTTCTTCATGTTGTCTTTCTTGGCTTCAAAATTTCCAAGTACTTGGTTAGTCACTAGCTATGAATCACTTTTAATCTAGTAGGAAGGCTTCATACTTTGTCACATTATTGGATGCCTTGAAGCTCGGCTTTATGGCATATCTGATTGTCATGCCTATGGGTCCACTTCTTATAATTCCAACCCCTCTATTTGGATAGTTAGAGGCTCCATCCATGATCATCTCCAATAGGATGTTCTTAGGTTGTCCAATTTTTTCTCTAGCAAAGAACTTTGCCACAAAATCTACTAAAGCTTGTGCTTTAATTGTGTTTTTGGTCTCATAACTGACATTTAAGGATTGCAATTTTATTTGGACTATCCTACTATTTTTCTTTCCAAATTTGGCATTTAGAGAATCTTCTTAAGCGGTTGATCTAACTAGACAACATTAGTGTGAGGTTCAAAGTACTATCTTAATTTCTCGTGCATATGATGAGTGTGATGATTAATTATTCTGTCAGGCTTTTCCTCAATTATACCCCTTTGGGTATTTGATTGACATAATAAATCGACAATTGTTGGGTTCTTTCTTTTTGAACTAGGACTACTATCACTATCTATCTTGAGGTTGATAGATAGAGGAAAAGCTTTTCACCCAGAATCGATCGACTCAGTAATGGAGAATTAGTGAGGAACTGCTTCAGCTTTTCAAAAGCTCTATAGCAATGCTCTTCTTAGGTGAAGACATCATTCTTTCTTATTTTTTTTTTAAAGAAAGGTGTATAGAGTTTGTTAAGTGACATATAAATCTCTCTAAGGTTGTAATCCTTTCATTTAGCTTTTAAATGTCCTTGACATTGCTTGGGGGTTACATGTCCATTATAGCCTTTATCTTCTTTAGCTTGGCTTTGATTCCCTTTTATGACACTATGAATCCTAAGCTTTCCATTCTCCTTCCTTACTAAGACCACATTTGCAATCCAATCAAGATAGTTGACTTCTCTGATAGTTCCACCCTTTAAAAGCCGATTAACTTCCTCCAAAACGAACTACTTCTTATTGGGAGCATGTCTTTTGTTTACTCTATTTGATTGTGAATTTAGTCTGCTCTAGTTTGATATTAGATTCTATTAATTTTGATTTTTTTTGTTTCTATTTTGATTGTAGATTGGGCCTTAATTTTCCTAACTCACTTGACCATGGATCATCTTCTTTCTAACTTGTTCAATTGAGAATGGGCATTTGAAGTTGAAGATAGGATTCTTGTGTTTTTTTTTTAATTCTAACTTGTTTATATATATATATATATATATAATTTTTTTTAAATATATGCTTGCTCCAACAATCTGGAAGCATTGTGCATATACACAATTATACTTAGGAGTGAGGTTAATTTCATTCATGATCATTAAAGTTTGGTAATTGTAATATTATAATTATTATATTATGATTTGTAATAAAAAAATAATCCATCTTTTCTTTTATAACAAAAAAGCCACAAAAATCGAAAAATCGAAAAATCGAAAATCCAACCACTGGCATATAAAACTTATATTAATCCATGTGTACACGTCAACATACACGTACATCATATTTTCTTTTTAAATTTAGTGCCACATAGGTGTCAACTTGCCTACTTTCGTGTCAATTACGCTGACATGTATACTTGAATTAACGTGAGTTTCATGCGCTGATAGCTAGATTTACGATTTTCTAACTTTTATATTTTTTTATTATAAAATAAAAATTGAATTATTTTTTTCGTTATAAATCGTAATATAATAATTATAACATTATAATTATCAAAATTTAATGATCATATATGGAATTAATCCCTTACCACTGTAATAAATATCATCTCAAATCAATGTGTGTTGGATTATTGTATGAATTTTATTGATAGAAAATCAAATTGATAATACTGTTAATGAATTTTGAAATTTAGTGTGTATGATTTACACTGCAGTATTGAAAAATTGCATTTGGTGGATGAAGGGGAAAAATTGCAGTTAAAAAAAGTAATTTTGGGTTGAATTGGTTCATTCGGGTTGGAGCTGGAAATTTTGTTTGGGCTGCTAGGGTTGGAGTACGAATGACTTAGGCTCGGATTATTAGAACATACTTGGATTTTGGGTTGGTTCAGATTTGAATCGAACCCGAATCCGAACCCGATCTATGCATGGCAAATTCGGTTTTAAGAAAGGAAAGAAAAAAAAAAAAAAGCGGAAATTCCATTTCTCTTGCTGAATTTTCTTCTGCTGAGTCATCTGGTAGCCTTTCACCGTTTCGTGTCTTGAAATTTCAATTTACAGCCTCCTCCTTTCTCATTGAAAGACCGAAACTGCTCTTCTTCGCACTCTTCATTTTCTCCCACTCTCTTTTTCTCATCAATTTAAAGATTCTTTTGTAAAAATCAAGAGAGGTCTTCGACGGTTTCGAAGTAGATTCAGCACCCGGATATCAAGTTTGGAGATTCAAAAATTTTATATTGAAAAGGATTTTTTGGTATGTAGTATATTTTATTTGTTTTCTGTTCAGAGAGTATTTTTCTTCGTCACTCGACGAGAAAGCAAATAAGGTGCTTTTAAAATGAGTTGTTTTCTTGAAGGTTTCTGAAGTTGGGCGCATTAGATGGGGATTTTTGATGGATTGCCAGTTCCTCCAGATAAAGAGGTAACTGTTGACAAGTGACTTTATTCATTTATACGACTATAGTTATGTTCTTTGTGTAGAATCTGGATTTTGGGTTAAATTTCATAATGAATTTATTTTAACTCAGCTTCAGTAGTTAGGATGGCATTGTTGTTTTGGCATGATATTGCCATGAAATTCTGATAGTTTGCAAGAAACCTGCAACATCACAAATGCAAATGTTGCTATGTACGTCCATGCTAATAGGGGAAAAGGAAAGTTTATAAGGCTGTTAGAATTTTACAAATTATGATAGAACGAGAATCTGCTCTCACGTATATTTACTTTTCATGGTGGTTTTTCTGCACATTCGATAGGCATCTCAAGTTTACAATGTTAGGAATAGAATCCTGCATAGTCCTTTTACATATCCTTCTGGTATTAGACTTCAGAGCATGGGCTTCATTGGCTATCATTGATAACAAAAAATGCATTTCCTTGCTTGGCATGGATGATTATTTTTTATATTAACAAAATCAATAAATGTCTGCAAGAAAAGGTATGTTTTTGATAAGGAAATAGTCTTTATGGAAATTTATGGGGTCGCCTTTATTAGTTTCTTCTTAGAAGTAACAATAATTATATAAGTAATTTGCAAAGTACTAACAAGCGGGTACAGGTGCACAGGTTATTATCACATTGTGTTATTTCCAGGGTTTGTGGTGTGAGCAACAATGGAGTTACACCTTTGGAGTTTTTTTCCTTCCATGTTTTCCTCAATGTTCCCTTCTGCATTGCATTCATAACTGCAGTATTTACGGGATGAGCTTTCAAGAATAGATGAGAGTTGGGCTGCTGCTCGCTTTGACTCGTTACCTCATGTGGTCCATATTTTGACATCAAAAGATCGTGAAGGTGAAGTCCAAATTTTAAAGGAACAAAGTGATGTTATTGAGGAGGTTGTGGATGAAGTCATGCATGCTTATCACAGTGGCTTCAACAAAGCGATTCAAAATTATTCCCAGGTTCAAATTCTTCTCATTTATCGATGTAAAAAATTGCAGTTCTAAAACTTCTATGGATATCATTATCAATTTCTTGCTATTCTATATCAATGAAAAAATTAACCATTATTTTTGTTATTTCTTTTTAAATGCAATAGTTATTGTTACTAGGTCATTATAAATGATTCATGTTTATTAGTATCTCAAAAAAAAAAAAAAAAATGCACACTGTTCTGGAAACAGAAGCAAGTACTTCAGATTTGGCATTCTATTATAATTATAGCTTCAGGATGCTAACAGAACTGGCTTTTTCCTTTATCTGATACCAACTTCTATATCTCTGTATAAAGCTATATATTTTTGCAAAATATTCTTGGAAAACTGTTATACAACTATGACAACAGTGCAGCTAAATGCTAAAATGCTAAAATAAAGGCAACCTGCAAATTGCTTGCTTTTATTTGTCATAGTATTTGATATAGCTGGGTTAGAATAAATTTGAGAACTTATTGATTGTGGTTTGAGCTCTTCTTGGCTAATTACAATCAATTTAGAGTTGCAAAACCCCTTATCTGGTTTGATAAATGATCCAGATATGAGATGCTACACCCGGTGTAGAGGAGCACCTTAAACCTGAGTTACAAAATTTCATTTTATTTCTTTTACCTATAAACCATTACTACTTAGTTTTATAGATAAACTGATAGAGTTTTCCCTGTATGGGTCACTATCCCCTGTTGACAAAGAGAAATTATACTTCTATAACATCATTTATAACCATGACCTCCATCTCTTTCCAAACTCCAACACAAGAATAACCCATCTGCCTTTGACATTTCAACAATCCATATTACAACAATTTTCAATACTTCATAATCATCTACATTCAAAATGTAAAGCATATGTTACATTCTGATTCCATAACTTTATTATAATAGTTACATGAGTCTGTGTGTGTCTGTGTTTCCGTGTTGTGTGTGTACATATATATGTATATACAGTTTCATGCATTATCCAAAATGTAGATCCATTATCCAAGAATGTGGTTTCCTTTGCTTTTCCTTTCTTTTAAATTAGAATATTGTAGTTGATTTCTGCAATTTGATTACCATTTTTTGTTATTATCCTTCAGATCCTGCGATTATTCAGTGAATCTGCTGAGAGCATATCTACATTAAAGGTTGATTTGGCTGAAGCAAAGAAGCTCCTGGGTGCTAGGAACAAGCAATTACATCAATTATGGTATCGGTCTGTCACGTTGCGACACATTATCTCACTGTTAGATCAAATTGAGGGCATAGCCAAGGTTTCTTTCAATCTTTCTTCTTACCTGTGGTGTATATTTGATCCTCTGCCTGCATATGTGCCTAACTGTTAATATGTTATGAAATAATTTTTCTGACATGTCTCCATCATGCAATTTACTAATTGTTGATTCACCGTTCTTTCTGCTTCTATGTCAGCAATCTTGTTGATCACTAAGGACATCTGTGTTCTTTTTTGTTTGCTTGGTGACCCAGGTTCCATCTCATATTGAGAAACTGGTATCTGAAAAGCAGTTTTATGCAGCTGTTCAATTGTATGTTCAGTCAACACTGATGCTTGAACGAGAAGGTTTACAAACAGTATGTTCTCAAGCTTGATGCTTGATTTCTTAAAGGAAATGTTTGTGCCTTTTTATTTTTCATTTCTTTTTGGGCTTAAGTTTTGTTTCTCATTTTACTTCTTATTCTTAGGTTTCATGGCTAGTACCTTAGGTATCATTCTAATTTTAATTAAAGCCTTCTTATATCAATTATATACTCTTAGATTTAATCCTTCAATATGAATTATTACATGCAATATATTTCAATTTATAAACCTACTTTTTTATGTTTCTTAAATTGTCTTTTCATTTGGCTCTTTGGCATCTGTAGTCTAAATTAAATTTCAGCTATAACATGAATATAGTGAAGTCTTATTTCATCTGGACCTTGGTTCTGAATCAGGTTTATGGAAACTTCATATTTCAACTTACATATTTCATACTTTGCACAATTTGTACCAGGTCGGTGCTTTGCAAGATGTCCGATCTGAGCTTACAAAGTTGCGAGGAGTTCTCTTCTATAAAGTTTTGGAGGATTTGCATTCACATCTTTACAATAAAGGAGAATATAGGTATTCATATCTCTTCTTCTTTTGCAGTTTTCTAAGGCATTCTGCGGTGTTGAAGTCTTAGTGGTTTAATCCTCAATATCTATTTTCTAAGTGTTGAAATGGAGATGGCCAGGTGTTGAAGTCTTAGTGGTTTAATCCTCAATATCTATTTTCTAAGTGTTGAAATGGAGATGGCCAGACCACTCTCTGATTGATGCTCATTCTGGCTTTATGGCAGATGCATCGTCTTGTGATCTACAATCTTAATTTTTCAGTTGCACTATTAATGACAACTTGGGGCAGTTTGTTAGATAGTATTGTTCTTGAACTCTGAATGTTTTGAATCACAAAATGAAAAAAAAAAGGGAAGCTATACTTAAAACCTATATTTCAGGATTAATTATCAAAATCTCTCGAACGTTTTACCTAGATTTTAATTAGATCACTAACGTAAAAATTAGAACAACTTGAACCTAGCCTAGTATTAACATTTCAATTAGGCCGCTCCTTCAATTTTGTTGTCCAAAACTAACTGTGGCATGGTTTGGCAAAGAAAGTTAGGGGTTTAATTAACACCTTGATAATAGGTTAAGATTTTAAATAAAATATTAATCATAGGTTAGGGTTTAATTGGTTCATCTTGGACCCATAATTAAGTTACCATGTCATCTTTCCATAATTTTGGATGCCAAAAGTTGTGGAGGGGTTCAGTTGAAATTTTTGATGGTAGGTTGGGATTCAATTTGTTATAATTTTTAGGTTGAGGATCTAATTGAAACCAAGGTGAAATATATTTACTTGTGTTTTCAGCTACTGTTTTCTTATCCCAACTGGCTCAACCATGAATTACAGAGATAACGAAACATGCTTCTGAGTAATTTATTTGTTCCCCACTTTAATTATTTTGTGCAGTTCAGTGGCCTCAAGCATGAATGAAAGAGATGATGAACTGCCAACCACTACAGCTGTTGCATTTACAATGAGCAATTCCCAATCATTGTCTCGCAGAACTAGATTAATGAAAGGTGACAATCATGGATTCATGGATGGATCATATAGACCAGGTTCTGTTGATGGAGGGTAAGAGTCCTTCTATTTACCGCATCTGTTAGTTGATTCACTGTTCTTTTTGTATTTTACATTTTTGCAAATAAAATCAATTTGTAAATCTGGAACCAAGTTTGTCCTTACCTCTCACTCTTGCAGCATGGGGTGGTTTGTCTGTGCTTTAAATAGTTGAGCTAGGGTAGAACCTATCAATTCATTGTGATTGATGCAATTAGTAAAGTTTTTCAGTGGTTGCTTCATGTGGTGAACATATCTTTGGATCTTCTTGCCAATTTCTGTATGGTTAACCAGTACCTGGATTTGTAGTTATGATCCTTCATTCACTGATGTAAAGAGATTGGGAAAACTTTGGTTGTTTTATAGTTTTAGTGCTTGTTGAACCCAAGAATACGATGAGATATCTGATTTTTTCAAACCAGTGAACATTTTAGCAAACAAAATAATTTCTTAGACCTGGGTCTAGGACTGCCTCCTATCACCACAACCTCACACATTGTACACATTAATGCAGCAAAGATCACCATCTGAGTTCTTGCTAGCATGTACAAGTTCTTAAAAAATTGTTTGAGCTTTTGTTTGGTTACTATTTACTAGTATTAGTATTTCTGTTTGTTTATATATTTCTTTATCAGTTCAACATTTGATGGCCATGACGAGGATCGTAATGTTGAACTGCACGATGAAACAAATTTGGATGGACCTGCTACTACAATCCGGGTAAATGGTGTTGATGGGAATATAAAGGACATAAAAATTCTGCATCGTCCAGTTCCAAGTTGGCTGTCAAATTCCACGCCTGATGAATTTATTGTATGACTCCATGTAACATCTTACATTTGATTCCTTATGGGTTCTCTCTCTCTCTCTCTCTCTCTCTCTGTAAAATGTGGGATTTTGTACATGAATGCAGGAGGCAATTAAAAAGAGTGATGCTCCCCTTCATGTGAAGTATTTGCAGACAATGGTTGAGTGCCTTTGCATGCTAGGCAAAGTTGCTGCTGCTGGTGCAATAATATGGTTGGTTATCTGTGTAATGTTATCAGTTCTATTTTCATGAAAAAAGCACGCACTCTCAATTTCACTCTGAGTTTTATATGTGGTGTTTCGTGAATCTCTTTGGCTTTCTTCTCTAACAGCCAGAGGTTGCGACCCACAATTCATGACGTTATTACAACTAAAATAAAAGCTCATGCAGAGCTTTTCAACTCGTCAAGGTCCACCATTTGTCAGGGTACCCACACTGCTACAGCCGGCCTTCATTTTGTGAACGGAAAATTAGAAAGCTATCAGTTGCCAAAGCAGAAGTGTCAGAATGGAGTATCGGTGGCACCAACTTTATCTTCAGTAAGCCCTGTTTCACCAGTGATGGCTCCTCGAGGGAAAGCACAGACTGCTGCAAAGGAGCTTCTTGATTCAATTTTGGAAATTGTTGTTCAAATATTTGGTAAGAATTAAACTTATGATGTTTTAAAAAATTTTGAATTTTTGAAGCTTATAATTCTCTTGTGATGGTTAGAGAATCATGTTGTTGTTGGAGAGCTTTTGGAGTCGAAATATGCTCAGAATTCTGATATGAACACACCAAAGTCGATGACAATGGATGTCAATTTGAATCCTGATCCTGAAGCATCGCAAGTTACTGGAGGTTACAGCATTGGCTTTTCCTTGACAGTTTTGCAGGTAATTCGCTGGATTAGTTTTGTAAATCTCGATATTTAGTGCCATACACATATGTTTTGCTGGAACATATACTTATGCTCTTATGGAACCTTTTTGTCATACTGCCCAAGAGTGAGTGTCAACAACTTATATGTGAAATTTTGCGAGCAACCCCTGAAGCTGCATCTGCAGATGCTGCTGTACAAACTGCTAGACTTGCAACCAAGGTTTCTACCAAGGGAAAAAAGCAAGTACTTTCATTTCTACAATGACCCCATTTTTTTTATTCTAAATGTTTCTTCACTTTTCCCCTGCTAATGTTATTCTTTCTTTAATTTATGATCATTTAAAGCAAGGGGATAGTAAACATAGCCAGGAAATAAGCAAGAGTCATAATTCTCAGAAAAAGTTTTGCACTGATTCTGTGTAAATTCTGATGTGTGGCAGGGATGGTTCAGAAGATGGAGAACATTTGCTTTTCGATTTACAGATGCTAGTATATCTATTCCTAACCAAGGTATGCTGGATTTGAACTATTGCAATTATATTGTGGCAGATTTTTCTTTATAAAAAATTTTTCTTCTTGTTCACTTGTTCTTGTGTATTTATATGCGGTGTTACCCTATGGTTGTCGGTCATGTTATCCAGACTGTTTGGGAACTTACCAGTGAAGTTTTGTATTTTGAGGGAATAACTATAAGATTTTTCCTTTATTTATGTGAAGAATGGCTAGATGGAAGAAAATGAATTCAAAGTCTATTATTTAAATTAATTCTTGAGGAGTTTACAAAATCTGTTTATACAAAGAAAAGTTCATCTATAAAAAAGCCTATATAATAGCTGTATGGTAACTTTTACAACTCCTACAAGTAGCTTCACACTAGTTATACACCTTTTTCAAAAATTTATTTATCTGTTATTTTTAAAGTCAGCTTGCATTCTCTGTTTATGAAGATTTTAATGATAATTTTATCAGAAAGGTAAAAGGAAAAGTCTCTTATCATTTTATTTGGATATGTTGGCAGCTAGCTTGAGGCATCAATATAGTTATTATAATCCTTTCGTTATATTTCTTCAGAAAAGAAAAACATTTGAGGAAAATAAAAATTTCTGATTCATTTAAAATACATCATCCTTCTGTTGCACC